>VTPC01001123.1:106479-128270 GCA_011009095.1 Ignelater luminosus
CAATTTCGAATACCAAAATTTTGTCATGTCTTAGAAAACCAATTTTAATCTTTTTCCGTCAGTTATCAGTTTGATTAGCCTTCAACTAAATTTATTTTGTGACCCCAACTCGATTTAACAGCCCCTAAAAAACGCATTGATCACTGTAGCAAGAATTGTACCCGTAAAGTCTCTTTTGATGTTTGTTAGAAATCTGAATTTTGACTTTCTTGATATTAGAGTTTCTGGCAATGTTTACGCCTTTATGCTTTCAATATAAACCATTTGATATCAATCACAAATATTTAAATTCAGGAAAAATTATTCTCCTCCTACGTTTTTTAAGTTGTCCAAAGTATTTAATAATTTTATGTTTATGTCTTTGAAATATCATATGGGATCATCAATCATCAAAGCTTGATTATCAAGGGAATATGTAAGATTTGTTTTGATAAAACACAGTACCTAAAAAGCAAATAAGTCTATACTTCACATAAAATGAAAACTATTTACATCAGAGTGAAGCAAAGATAAAGCTAACACTTTCATTAATAGATTAGAATAAATCAAGAATAAAACCTTTTTAAGAACTTTGTTCCCTTGTTTTGGAAATTATCAAGATAATTTGTTTCCTCGTGGCACTTTTAAAACGTAAACTTAATTAGTTTTTCCCAAAAGTTTCTTTATGCAAAGTGGTGTTTGTTTATATACGTGATGGTAAAATTGGGAAGTTTCTAAGCAAATTAAGAAATACAAAACATGTTATGTTTGTTGGACAATTTATAAAAATTTTTGTTTTTCTTTATAATATAAATCTGTTATAAAATCTGTTAATTGGGTTGCATATTGTAAAAATTTTTTAAATGCGTTCGATAATTATAATTGAATCAAGTTTTATTCACTTTTGTACTTGAATTTAGAACTTTTCAACGATAATAATTCATGCTTGTTAAAGTACGTAAACATATTGAATTGATATCGATAGATTGAAATTTGATAAGATTTCTGGAAATGTCCAGCAGGAACAAATTTGTTGTTGCAACACTTGTTTTTGACGACATAAATTTCAAAGAGCAGCAAGTTCCTGGCGAAACAAAGACAGTTGTCAATGCGGAGCGCGAGAGAGACGTGGTATAAATAGCGAGATAGATCTAAAACCTTTAAGTTCAGCCATCACACGGGTTTGCTTTTAGCACCCCGCGCGTCTCAGGATGACAGATTTATGTGGACAGGTTGCAGACGGCCGACACGGCATTGGCTGCTCCAAGGGCACGATGGCTTACTTGATTTCCAACTCACTCCATCCACATGCCCAACTTACCCTATTATAATTCTTGGCAGTCTAGTGTCTTTCGCAGATTGTTTGTTATATATGCTCCACATCTAATGTGATAAACTGTCAGCGCCAGGGCTTTCGTAGCGTCCTTCTCCTTGGCCGCGTCGCAGCGTCGTCGACTTGGTTACTACTAACTAAAGCATATTACTTCAACTTAGCTCTCGGGAACGTCTCCGGCGACCCATAAACACTTCGCTAGCAGATTGACTCGTGCCTGATGGTTATACACGTGTGAAATTTATTTCGGCCATACTGTGACATTTTTACTGTTAAAGTTGTTATTGATAGCCTTCTTGCGACCCGAAACAATCACGTCTGGGTCTCTGGTTATTACGGATGGGCCGAAGCACATACATCTAGAGCAGAGCGGAAAGCGTCATCATAACTCTGCCTCGCCGACTAATAATAAAGACCTCTGCTGCAGAGCCCGCGCTATTTCATTCTGCAGGATGACACTAATGTCCCCAAGTATTTTATCAGTTTTATTGTTCTGAAACTATCAGCTCCACCATATAGGTTTACGAATTTAATAAAAAAAAAGTGAAAGACTCAAGGTTCTGATTGTGAGTATTGCAAAGACGGACAGCCACACTATAACTTGCTTCGTCCGTACAAAGTTATCGAACGGTTTTATTGTTTTCGTAAATGGTTTCAGTTTTCATGATGAACCAAAAAGGTGAACATCCTTCCAAGAATTACATTTTTAAATAATAAATAACGGATAGTAATAAAAGAGCTGCTTTAGTTCAGACTTTAGATTTATACTCTTAAATGTGGTTACAAAACAAATAAACAACAAATGCGTGTATAATTAAATAAATGGTTTGTATTAAGATCTATCCCGAATTTAAATTACTTGATTACAATAAATTCACGGTGGGCTAGAAGAGAGAAATACGACACCCTCAGATGCGACGAGGCATAAATTGAAGTGAGTGGTAGACGAAATCACGACAAACCTATGTCTAATTACACGTCAAGCGAGAGTTGGGCGCATCGTAAAACTGGGATAATCAGAGTGCGCGACGGATTCCCAGACAGGTGTCTGTTAATTTGGTGACAATGTGTACCAACATGAAGTTAACTAACCCCAATTACAGTATACTCCGTCTGGAACCGCGATTTAGAGTCGTAGAAGAGCGGGAGTTCGAAAAGTTTTGCGTAATAAAGAAGCGGGAGATTGTCTAATAATAAAAATACGAAGCAGTCCGAAGTTTCATTTCGCATACTGTTGGCAAACTGCCATTTAGAAGCGCTCTTGCAGGGAAATGCTCAGAATCGTTGCACTTTCGGCAATAGTCTATTGCAAGATGCAGTAGCACAATAAAGTTACGAGTCGGCCAGTTTTTACAAGCACCAGGTGTATTAATAAATTTTCAGATTTTCTTTATTTAAATTTTATTAGATGGAAAATTTTATTAAATGAACACAATTTTCAGTCAACAACATCAAAACACATTTAACCCAGAAGATTAGCATAGCAAATCCCGGTATAATTTCTTTTTCGGTTTGTTGTTTTTTGTAACTTGTTGGTTGCTTGGCTTATTCAGGATCATTTTGCTATAGAAATAAGAAACAATAAAAATTAGGTACCTGTTTAATCAAGCTGCAAATCTAATCTACTTTTTATACAACTTTTTTGTATATCAACTGGCACATTTTTTCTCCCTTAAAAGAGACATTGCAAGTATGAGTAGAAAGCAATTATTATTATTCGAACTTTTTTACTGATATGTATTAACAAAAGAAATGTAAACATCACTGTTAAGATAAGAATAAATAACGAATCGGTTGTATACTATTATCAGCACCTTTTCATTTATATGGGTCTATTATTAGATGAATGGTCAGTGGCTAATATTGGAACTAATTCTAAAAGAGGAATTTAGTAAAGTAGAACAAATTTTTGGTTCTATACACAATTACATAATTATAAAACTTTCCTTTTTTGGTTTATCCAGTGTTTTGGTATTGTATACCGGAGCTACAATTTTATTCTAAGTACATTTGATTTTATTCAAATGTACTTAGCCCAGAGACACTATCCCGAAATAACTTTCGGGTGCACAATTCTCCTCAATTTTACAAATTAAATAATTTAGCACCTGTTTTGCATCCACCTGTCCACATTATCCTCTGCAATTAATCCAGTGCGAAACTTGTAAGGAAATGTTCGCCTCTATCCCAACTACTCTTCCTTATCAAGAACGAAAGCAGTCGTCATCAAACTTTGCGCTTACACAATCGTTTAAGGGTTCTTCTCATTAAATTCTCTTTTTACTATCACAAACTTCGATAGATCAAAAGAACTGAAAGTAACATTATTGTATGTAGTTTCATCTTTTGTAAATGGTGCAATGAATACTGGTGTACCATACAATATTTTTTCAATCAGAATAATTGGCTACAAGCTGGTAAACATTTCAGATACTCAGAAAAGAATATTGTTTATGACCAACGGTTGTGAATGACTCTTTCAGAATGATTTTCTATTATAATTTGTTTGTTACAAAACTATCAGTCAATGAATAAGAGAATTGACAAAAGAAGGCTCTTATAATATTAAACTTGAAAGGCGTCTTGAAACTCTTGGCATTTATTGGCATTGATTGTTTTTTTTTGAAAGTTATTTTAATAAACATCCAAAACTTTCTGCAATAACTAGACAGCGACGGTTTCTCTGGATCTAGTTAAAATCCCATACCGACTAGCAATCAAGAATATTACAGCTCAAATATGAGCTTGGCGTCATGGGACTTCAGTTTGAGCGGAGACAGTTTATACAAATTTCTTTTACTTAAAAATCACCAATTTTTGCGTTTTCTTATTTTACAACTGCTGTATATTGTATGTTTGGATAGAGCAATCTCTAGATGGAATTTCCTCAAAGACTAAAGGCAACTAAATGCTTCCTATTCCAAAGACAAACTACCCCTTTTTACCAGTTTCTTTTTTTCTAACCTCCCATAGTCGGACTGCCAGTAGACTAAGAATATAGCGACTCCGGGGCCAAAGCAGTCTGGGGGCCAATGTAGGGCCAAAAATCAAAATCTCAACTTTTCCCAGGCCAAACAATAACTGGAAATAGTAACCAATTCTAGTTTCTATTTTTTATTCGAGTTGAGATTAGTAAACGAGATGATTATGTTTTGCTTTGTAGTATAATTTATAATATTTCCAAGATTCCTGGGCCAAATTGGACCGATTAGATACTGTCTTTGCTTGCGTTTCATAGCCAAGTACATTGATTTGATGAAATAATGGGTATAGCAGCATTTACTTTGAGCACCTCTTTTTTGTTTGATAGACAGATGATGCTGCTAAGTCTTCATGGTTGTAAGCTCCAGAAAATAGCCCTGGTAGCTTCCATCGGGCCTTTCAGTTCTTATTACTTTCTGCCATCAGAATTATTTCTGAATTGCCCTTTTATTATTAGTTTCTCTACATGAATTATCTTATCAACTACCATTTTATAGTATTAGCTACTTGAAAGCTAAAACTACTAATTTTGGTTAACTTGAACTTTTGGACTCATGGCAGAAAACCAGACTACTGAATCCAATTCTGGTTTGTTTGGTAATAGACCTCTATTTTCATCTGAAGTACTGATTGCTGATTAGGCAAGGTTAATAGCTCCTAATCTACATGAAATTAAATTCTCTGATGTTGTCAATAGAGTATTATAATTTATAATATTTTAGAAATTTGGTTGCAAAATATTTCTACGTGTATAAATCAAAGAACTGTCGTGCAAGATGCGGATTTTCGCAAAATGGGATGAAAACAATGAGAACAGTAACTGCCTAAGAAAATTATTGAAAACTTATAGTTTTGAGCAGGACGGAAGTTTCTAAAACAAAAAATTCTTAGATGGAAAAGTATAAAGAAAGTTTTTCATTATTCATCTTAGCAAGGAATCTTATAGAGCCACAAAAAGTTCATTGTTTGATAGCTTATGGCTTGATTAACCCAAACAATAATGTTAAAGTATTCAGTGTCAAGGGATCTTTTTTGAAATATTTGCAATACCCATGTTGAGAAATATTTTTTTGAAAGTAAGTAATATTCATGACTATAAATAAAGAGAAGCTAATTATAAATATTGAATTAACCAACAATGAAATTCATTAACGACTCCTAAGATTAGACTGTCAAATTTGAATTGAAAATCAAGGCTTTGTCCGATATCACAAAGAACTTTCGTAAAAATAAACCATACAGATAAACCTCGTCAACATTAGATACTAACAAGGGCAGAATAGAAACCAAGAACAAAACAGTAGTGCTTTGTTCTCGATACCCATGCCTCCATGGTCATTCTGAGCAAAAAGGGGACTATCAAACATTCATAATATGTTACAAGATGTTACCTCAATTTCTATTCAATAAGAAAATAAAATAAAATGTTTATTCATCAGCAGAAATCGAAACTCTACAAATAACAAAAAGGTTTACAACATAAATGTAAATTAGCTTTACAATAATAAAAAAGCTTTAATGATACTCAGAATTCTGAATCTTGCAAGAATTCCCCAAGTGAGTAGTAGCACCTTGATGCAATAAATTCTTAAAGCTGCTTCTTAAATTTATGAAAAAGCACTTATTTCTCTTTGAGTTTGTGGCAGATTATTCTAAAATTTTACTTCACTATAAGACGGGGCTTTTCGATAGAGTGCCATGCTATTCTGACTTATTTTCAAATTATGACCATACCTGGTGTGATAATTATGAGATTCAAAATTCTGAGTAAATTTTGTTAGAGTTTTTTTTACAAACACTATGCTACTATAAATGTAGATAAGTGCTAAGGTTAAGATTCTGTACTTTTTGTTACTGTAGCACCAGTTATAGAAATATGTGCTAACAGTTATCAACAGATTTCGAAGTTCTTCAGAGCTGTCACATGCAACAGCAATCGATACATCGCCAGCAAAGAATATAATGCGACCATTCTTTATGTGAACTGGTAGAACATTAATTAATAATAGAAATATAAGAGACCCCAAGACTGAACCCTGTGGAACTCCGGAATCAGTTTCATATATCATTTACACTACATTAACGTATAACTTCCTCGAATGGAGGAAGGATGTGATTCAACCTAAAATGCGATCAAAAATTTAAGCAAATGTTAGCTATGAAGGACCTATCTAGACAGTCAAATGCCGAAATATGTACGTTTACAATAATGATGTTTGGATTCGATGAGAGATGCTTAAGGTTTGATCTACAGAAAAGAGTATTAAACATCGAAATTCAAACAGAACCTTCTATGCGAAACATTTGATTGGCAAAAAAGAGCTGTAATCTAATACATCAAAAATGACAAAAGATCAGTGTTACAAAGAATCCCAAGAGATTTCCTAATTAATCTGACCATGAAAGCGAATTCCAAAGTATATTTTATACAAAAGTTAAAAAATCTTTAGTCCAGAGAAATTCATTAAAGCAGAGATGGACAAAACATCAGATAACAATACAATTGTACAAAAAGTCCTAAAAGACTTTCAATGCAAAAGAATTGTTTAGATATAGTCAAACTGGTTCAATTTGACCCAGCAGTCTGTGGTTATTTTGGCCCCGACTTTGCGTTTAGAGGAACTCTGAGAATTGTCAATACAGATAAACTGCAAACTACCAAACTCTCTACACTTCCCAGGCATGTTGTACTATAAATCCACATAATGTACTACAGAAATGACCGATACGTCTGGTACTTAATAGTTCATAATCCAAAACTCACAATTGAGATCTGAAAAACCATAACAGATAGAGAGTCGGCTAAATTAGATGACAGTTGTCTGGAATCTCCATTTCTTCAGAATTATACGTCTTTCTAGATATATCTTTGAATCAACTAAGTATATAAGAAAAAAGGTGTCAGCTGTACGAGTGTAGAAAAATCGCAAATAAAACAACTCAGTTAAATTTGCACAGTTTTCGAACTGTATTTAAAAACCTAGTTTAAGTGAGCCCTTGGACTATTTCTTTACCTGCCATACAAAGTCATAAATTTTTTTTTGTATAATGTACCAAATGTTAGAATTATCTGTAAATGATTCTTCCTTGAAAACACAATGAATTCCATTTAATAGAGAAGGGGGTAAATTAACGGAGTAGTTATGTTAAAAAGGGACTACTTAAAAGATTAAATTACCATAGCATTTGCATTAAATGAGTTATCATTTTTCTCTTAATTATGCAACACATTCAATAAAAAAACTTTATAGCTGCATAAATCTTCTAATTAATTAATAATTCCAAATCCATAAAGATCAAAGGTTAATTCAAGTTACATCTTACAAGTTTTTCTATGTTGTAGATTGTCTCTAAACATACAGGTATCATAAAGTAACAGAAAAAAAAACTTTGAATCTAAACAAATTAGTGTGTACCTTTGTAGTAATGTTCAATGTCAATCTTCCCTTTTTTTTCTTCTTAATTGAATCCAGAAGAAATAAAGTCAATTTGTAGGAAATGGAATCCTTTCAATTGACAGTAAGCAATATATTTACTTACTTAACTTCTCAATAAAATACAATTTTCACATGACAAGGATCAAATACAGAGGCCACCACGTCCACTTAACAGAAAGGAAATAAGTGAAGTGTTCTAAAGTATCCTGTTTTATGAAGGATGAATATAATAAAGTGAAATAAAATTAAACGTCATTGTAAATAATGCTCATCATGCTCACATCAGTCCAAATAAAAACGCTATTATTAAAATTGACTATTAGCATATGTCACAGTATGTAAGTTACGACCTACCGTTTGTATTACAAGAGGGGAGCGTAACATCAGCCAGGGGTCTTGAATAGTTCCACCACAATTCTAACAGAAAATTTATTTAAATGAAGAGACTTTTTAGCATCACATTCAACAGTTTCCCTAAATTCCGGTCGCCTTTTTTAGACATAATTGTGATATTTATGAAAAGAGGAGGCGTGTTAAGAATTATTAGTTTTACAGAAAAAAAAGTAATAATGAGAAGCAATTTTAAAAAGCAGAATTTAATATCCATAACGGCGTTATAAGCTGACGCCTTATTATAAAGTGGCACTGCCTGTAGTAACCTTCCTTAGCTCTCAGGTCATCGACTATCCACTCGTAAATCGTCACCCAGGTTGTCCGACAAGTTGTCTCCGCTTTTAAAGATTGATTCAATGTATCCAAATGCTATTAATAAGAAAACGTATGTCATAAACTCCCATAATGTGATATCAAACGGACAACTTTGACATGCTTTATGGATATTAAACAGTTGGGTCAACAACTATTTACGTATCTTTGCTTTCTTTTTATTAATCCGTGAATAAATTGCATAGAAAGTCGGGATATAAATATTTTATTTCGATTATTAATGATCTTTGCAGCACTTTGACCGCTATACAATGATACCGTTTAAATAATAAAAGATTCTAAAATGTGGTTGACTTTTCGAAGTGGGCTACTTTGAAGGTATGATGCGATTAACTATAGACGTTAAAGCGAAGCCAGCCGAGCCGGTAGCTCACATGCCGATGCATTTCCAGTCAACAGGTGCTCAACTTAAAAATTTTCTTGTATCCTTCAGGCAATATCTTTATATAAAATATAATAATGTAATTCTCATAACGCTTTTAAAAATGCAAATGAAGTAGGTATTAATAAAACACAAATTTTTTTTGAATGAATATCCTATTTTAGAAAACTCTTTAAACAGTATACATGTAGAAAATATGAATTTACAAACAAAAACACAATAAGTAATTAACAAACATAAAAAATAATTTAAGATCAATAAAATTCCATTAAGAGATTTCAACGTTAACACAGACAAGAAACCCACCTATTAGATATTTTTTCTAAATTTTCAAACGCTTTTTATAACCACTCCATAATCATAAATTACAAAAATACAAATCATGATTATTATTAAATTCCCATTAAATAAAAGGTTGTAAAAAATATCTTGATATAACTTGTATTAGTTCTACGATATATGCAATAATAATAAAATAATAGTAAATGAATTAATTTAATTGGACCTTAATAAATTATTATTATCGATATTGTTTTTTTTTGTACTAAAAACTAAATCGTATCAAATAACAGATAAAGTAATAAAGATCGAAAAAGTAACTTTTAGGGCGACGTCCTTGGAAACTCTCAGGTAATATGATGAGGAGGTCGCGGGCGGCCGTGCTTGTCATGTCAATAATCTGACGTCCGCGAGACGTGACAGCGACAACTCTGCTGAACACCGGCCACAAAAGCAACGAGACAAGCTATTTCAAGAAGAAAATAAACCGAAATGCGGACGGACAGGTGACAGTAAACACTACGAATGAATTCGCCACCCGATAATAATTATCAAAATACTTGACCTCCTTCGGACTCGTCGTGTAGGAAAGAGCTTTGTTATTATTTCAATGGTCCTTCGCAAATCTTATGAAAATAAATGTTAAATCACACAAGAGAGGATTACATTAAACGTTTTAAACGCACAGATCTGTTATACTACATTTCGAGTATCGTAAAAAATTATTATCCGCGTTCCATTTACGTTAATAACTTTTTGTGTTGGCATCTTAAAAATAACGGCACGATTTCAGTAGGTGGTAATTTATTTTTAAACATTCAACACCTAATCATGTTTGTATATTTTAATACAGATGTTATCAGTCAACTATTGGGCCAATAAACTGTTTATTACTGCAGATGTTTTATGTTATTATTTATGATATGATCACAACTATAAAGGATATAGGATTCTTTGAAAATTCATTAAAATTTTTCCCTATGAAATTAATAACAATTATCAAATTCAAATCGCATCGGAAGAAATTCCTTTCGAAACCTTTTTCAAAAGAGATTTATGATTAGAATAATGTGAAAAACATGATTGGCGAAATATTATAATAAGCGAGGCGCTGAATGCTGCAGGTTTTCAGTTTCGAAAGTTGCTTCCTGACGAGGATTGACAGATTATTTAAGTTGTTTCAATGTCGGCGTGCTTGAAACAAATTATGGGATACCACAGGAAATTCAACACTGCTACTAAAATTCATCATTTGTAAAAATCACGTCAGCGAATATCCTTTAAATAATTCGAATGAAGTTTGATACTCTTACCACATTTACTTACTGTTAAATTAACCTTAAATGTTATTCAAGAGGATAACTGTGATTGCAGTTCACAATTTGTGATTTTCGTAGTTGTTAAGCTTATTGTTAATTGAGTAATTATTTAAAAAAAAGCTACGTTAAAGAAATATTGTTGAAAGCTACGTTTAAATCTTTTAGGTTGCAGCATCCCTCAAGGTTAAAGCTTTGAGTCCACTTTATCATTGTATTGATTTGTCTAACTAATAGTTTAAAAAAAGAGAGTTCTGATTTAAAGAATGCTCGAAGCGATCAAGTAAATTAGTCGACTACTATAAATCGATAGATCGTGTTTTTCGTTGAACGCATTGTGACGTTTTGTTGAGCGATCTAGGATTTCAGTAAGCCTAGATCAATAGAATTATAATTTTGATTACCTTCTACCATTGCTCGATTCTGCTTTAAAGTATAGGACATTCAGAAACATCAAATAACTCATTATGATACTTGGACGCCTTTAGGTCTACACAGTTACTTGACTTGCTTTGCTTCTGAAGCGTTTCCCGTTTTTCAACAATATTGAACTCGAATGCACAATGAGGACTGATCAGATGCAACATCAGATGACAAAGCGTAAATCTACTGTCACAAATAATTTTGAAATCTCAGATAAAGTGAAAGGGTAGTTCAAAACTGATGCCTAAGTGTTATCAAATCAATAAAACCAGAACTTTCTAAATTTTTTGCTTTGTCTGTCTAAATTTTAAATTTTTCCTTTTTATCCATATATCAATAAACCTTGAATATGCACATAAAAGAACAGCAATAATAAGCGACTGGTTAATGTCATTTGATTTTTATTTTCCAAACTGCCGCATCTTCAAAATGAAGATCGAATCGGAACTGGGTCCTTTTATTAAAATCAGTAAAGTAAGATTTTGTCGAGTGATGAATTCAAATTCGAACTTAGACGTTTTGCTTGTTTCTGTAAGAAACTATTTTAGCACTGAATCAACCAAACTAGTCCAATTGCAGCGAACTCTGTTTTTTGACTGTTTCAAATAATAGTTCAGACTAATAATGAAACAGAGATTGGTTTGTCTGAATCAGAAAAGATAAAGTTATCAAATGAATGAATCCTCAGAAACTCTTGCTTTTTTCCGTCTATCGGAGAAGAATAGATCCGAAATGTTTTGCTAACAACAATGAGAAAGGCAAGTGAACAAATCTGATCTGCTTGATATTTGCCACGGGTAACTTAGATAACACATGAGGCGGGAAGGGAAAAGTCTAGACAGATCTTTCGGCTGCACCGGAAATATCCCAAAAGACGGTTTGGTTATTAAAAAAAGCCGAAATACTCTAAAGCTTCTTGTCAAAATTTTTACATAGTACTACAGACTTTAGAAACAGTTACCTTTAATAGCTATACAAAATAGCTCAAAAGTGTGGAAAAAAAGAGAAATCATTCTTTCATCCTCTAGAAGAAGATAGTCACTGTCTCACATAATGAAATAGCCAGACTTTCACGCGCCAGTCTCTCAAGTAAGTTCAACAAGAAAACAGATAAGTGTGATGGTTAGATTGAAAGAGATTCCTGAATATGATCTACAATTGTTTCTCTTTGCATGCAAAGTTCAAAATACAACTATTTCAATAATAAATGAAAACACTTTGCAAGATGAAAGAAGAAATGAAATTTCAGAATATGGTGCAGAACGCAAGATCAAAATATAAAGTTCTTTGAGCTACAGAAGATTTCACACGATAAATCAGGTATCAAAATATTCTGCAAGCAATGACATTGGGGTATTTCATTTCTCAGGAACTAAGAGTTTTCAATTAAGATGTGAGCCACACTCATATCAAAATATGTCAAAAAACTATATAAGATTAAGTTGACATAATGTTATGTTATGTAAAAGCTTAGAATGTTTTGCAAATGGAATTAGGAAAATAGTAAAGTGTGAAGACAAAAGTCAGTGGATAAAATATTTTAAATATATTAGATTAGGTTAGAATTTTGAAATACTTAATCTGAGCTAGAACAGAAAGGATTTAAGGACAAAAACGTCTGTCTCTTACTTTCTAGATTTTATTTGTAATACATCATGACCCAACAGTTAGAATTTGCTCAAAATTTATATGTGAATGAATTTTTTGGAAAAGTCATCCTAGTCTCATTACAGGAAATCCTACTGTACAATGCCTTCATTCTTGGTTATAGTTCTGAATAACACTGCTATCAGAAAGGAACCGAGTTTTCTCTAATTTTGATCTTTCTTTTTCACAACTTCGGTTGGAACATTTTTGATCTGATTTTAACATCGTGTAAAAAAGGTAAATCAAAATATAAACTGAATAGGCAACAATTTCAGTTGTGCTAATTACATTGAATGACTCATTAAAAATAGTTTTTCTCATTAAAAGGATTGTTTAGAAAATCAAATAAAAACATACAGAGAACTTTTTAGTTGGGATAAGTCTTTACTGAACAGTGTGATAAGTATGCTTTTGGTTGACAAAAATTTGGTAGATTCTACAATTTTGCTCACAAGCAGCTTCAGTAGTCAGTGGTTCCTAGTCGAAATAAACATTTGCGTTTTCAAGAAACTTTCATGTATAGATCCCAGCACTCTTTGGCGACTTCGCATCCACGTATTAGTTTTATTGTGAACAGGGCTCATCAAAACAAATATCCAATCAAAGAATATGGAAACAATGACCACCACCCATTCAAAATAAGTACCAAAGAAGTGGCCAGTATAAAATTGCTATTTGGACTTTTTTGATTTATTATCGGAAATTATTGAGTAACACAATTAAAAACTATACAACGGCGATGAAACGAGAATTAAATTGTTCTGAAGATAATTCTAGAATAATCGCTAAAAAGGGACAATGTTAAGTTGTTATTCTGACACCAGTAGAAGATTTGTCTTTCAGCTTTCTTCAAGAAAATGTAAACTACAGGGATCTCAGTCTGATATATCTCTTGATGCTTGAAAATTTGGTGGATAACTTTGAGCTATTTTTAAAATGAATTCACAGATTTATTAGATTTCTGAGATTGACATAGAAAGATATAAAATTGTCACATTGGAATATTTTACTTTTCACTTCATTGCTCCCTACGACTTAGTCTTTAGGTGTACTCTTTTCAAGCTGTTAAGCTTGCATTATTACCAAACCTCGGTGTTACATAGTACCCTGGAAATCTTAGCACGTTTTTATCAATGCAGCTAAAATGAGGTGCACTTAATTTGAAAAAAAATTTTAATAAACCACTCTCTATTGTTTAACATTTCTTGGCTGATGGCTGACTGCAAGCAAGAAAAAGTTTGGCTTGCTGGGAAGCTGGTCCTGATTCCAATACAAATCTCTGTGTTCACAGATGTCAGATGAAGGAGCCGGAAAAATTTGCCAACGATCACTATTTCATCTCAATCTCAAGAAGATACCATCCCCATTACCTTAGGAAAGTTTAGCAAAAAATGAACTATTAGAAATAGAAATAAAACAACCACCTTGTCGTCCTCCCTTGAAAATAAAAAGAAATCAGAGGAACTAAAGGAGAGAAGCAAAAATCAGAGCAAAAAGAAAATTGAAAAGAAACCACAATCATCAGCTGAAAAGATATTGTTTGTTTGTTCTGCAATGAATTTTATTATAGTTTCAAGGTTAGAACGAAGGATGGATCACCTGTTTGGAATACAAAAAGTTTCATATAATTCGTGTACAAGTGCAGATGCAGATAGTGAGGCTACTTTTAGTGACTGATCAAAAATAGTAACATTTGCTTAAACAATTCACTCGTTCCGGACCTGATAGATATTTGCAAGAATGATTAATTATGGTTAATAGCAAAATTACACGTGTTCTAATCACCATAATATCTTGATATTCTAGAAATTCTGTTGCAAATGTAGATAGGTATTCGCTTTGTTGGTGACATATACCATATACTATAAGTTTCCAACAAATCAAAGATTTAAAAAGTATCATAACCTCTAATGCTGAAATTCTAAGAAAGTATTATTATATCACAGATAATCTCTTGATAATTCATTGTTTAATAAATCATTATAATTCAGAATTGTAAATACGTGACATTGTTTTTCCTAGTGATTGTATCACCAATCAAGTTTCCCTGCGTGGGTGTAGCTTATTAACGTCTTGTTCATTACAATTACGTTTCTGTTTACGTTTATACCTGCGTATACATTTTTTTGTTATAATTAATTAGTATATCAATAAGTTTCTTTGTATAATAATTCAAACTAATTTATTTATTTTATTTTTCTCCGGGCATTATGTGTTTGCGAAAAATATATTTATATAATAAAGGATAAAATAGGTCGGAAGATGATTTTGAAAAGAGGCAAGGTAGTGTGAAATTATTGTTATGAAAAGAGAAAGCGGGCTCTCGTGTAAAATATATATATCTGTGTCTATGATAAACTAAAGCATACGCAACATCCAAGTTTGCACATTATCAATCTCTCTACAATGTGATGGTCATTGTTGTCGGACAGACGGTGTCCGTTAACGGTGACAGGTGTAGCTATCTCTCTTTAACACGCTAGAATTGCAGAAGTGGATGACGCCGTAAGCATCTAGCACAACACGATGCGTGGGTATTGATATATAGCCACCAGGAACGGGGAAACATCAACATTCGTCTTGTCTTTTTGAGAAATCAGCAGTATCCATGACATATTAATGACATTATGATAAAGAATATGAAAGTTGTCGAGGATAAACAAATCTATAAATAATAAATTCCACAGAAACTTGTATCTGGCTTCAAACACATTGGTCGTATTTTAACTTTCTTGATGGCCGCTGCCTGAGCATAACGCCACTTTCCATAAGTTATATATGAACGATTGTCCTTTTTGGAATAACACTCGAGATTTCAAGCTAAACTTTAACTTACCAATATACTACTGATTAAAAGCTAGTTGACGGGTCAGAGATGTTTTATCAGCGATCACTTACCTGAAAGAAAAAAAAACACGTTAGTTTTAGTAAAAAGAAAAATAAGATTTTGAAAAGTGAATATAGATACGACAAAGAAAAATGTTCGTTTTGAATCTAAACATGTCCGCCTAAACCTAATCTATTGAAATTGGATACCTTTGTTTTGCAAAACAAGATTACATCTACCGACCTAGGTGAGATAAAAACCAAATTTCTCTAAACTACAACGATGCCTATAAAATTTATGTAACATAAATTGTAGATAAATCAACGATAAGAACCAAGTTTGTGCACTTATTATTCATGTATTTATTTAAATGATTTTCTAAAATATTTTCTTTCCTATAAACGTATCGAGAGATGTTTCAAGAATTGTAAATACGCATAAATGTGAATTTTAGTCAAATCATATGTAAAATGCATACATAAAGTTGATTAGAACTATGAGAACGATTTAAAAAATTCCGCGCAGTGACATCACAATCCACCCACCAATCAAATAGACGAATGCAAATGTTTCTATTTATAAAGAGAACAAAAAATGTTATTAAGTCATTTTAAGCGGGAATTCAGATAAATCCGTATTTAAAAAGACTAAAAATGTGCATAACTTTTAAAAAAGTATCAATAAAATAAATTTAATAATTTTATTGTGCTCATTTTTATTGTTTTCGCTATACCCAAGTAACAGGATAGCACGTGTATAACATAAAACGAAGGAATGAGAATTTTTAAATTCTTTCTTTTTAATTAACAAATCTCAAGGCGATTGTAATGGTGAATTATTGATAAAAAAGGATACAGTTAACTTTTTTTAAAAAAACTTTCCAGTAAAATTTAAAAACGGCCATTTATAATCCACCTGTCGACTACTTCTTAAGCTTAACCTCATCCGCGTAGGAAATTTGAGAATCGAACGCACAGTAATTAATACATCAAGTTATGGAGGTGCTAAAATTTCTTTTACAGAAACTTGATTACTTATTAGTAAAGCTACTACTATAAAATATTGATAAGGTCGAACAATTGAATTCAACAATAAGGAAGATACCTTTAAACATACTTTCTTTTCGTTTTGTTCTACGTTCTACTTCAAAATTGTTTTTCAGATACACTGATCCGATTACCTATCCAAGATAATGACTTATGGTGAAAGCTTGACAAGCAGTTTATGAAGTCTGCAGAGCGACGCGCGCTATCAGATCCGTCACAGTCTCGTCTGCCATCCTCCGTTTTAAGTGACATCTGGAGTGACAGCATTGTTCGGAACAGACCGGAATTTTAATTTACTCCGGATATCCAGATCGCCATTAACTTTACACATTTTCCATATTAAGTAAGTAAACACATTCCTAACCTAAATCACTTTTCTTCCAAATAAACACACCCGGTAAGGTGAAACCAATTTCTACCGACCACAATAAGGACATAAGAAAGAAAAATTGAAATTTTCTCTAATCGTCTAGATGCCACTTTGTTAACACCCAATTTAAATTTTATTACAATAACATTAATCTCTTTATATAAAATCACATATTTGCGGCCAGTTTACTGAGTCACCCCTATCGTGCCAACGCAACCCTAACAGCCCTTTACTGCTTTTACAAGCAACTCAAGTGGCACTTACACGTCGCTCAGCTGTATCCACGTACCGAAGTGTTGCAGGATTTTATGTTTCTCTTCGTCCAGCACTAGTGCATCAATAGTCGTAAGAAAAAGATGGTGGTGAGATTTGTAATTCTTTCTTTAATGGTGCATAAAAATGTTACATCTTTACTGTTTACACTCGGACATTTCTGGAAGACGAGACGACGTATATGTCTTAAAAAGAGTATGACGTTAGATTCTTCTCTGTATATTGTTAGGCTAGTACAAGGATACACGAGTATAGAAATGCAATCGTAGACATGTTAAAGCAATGTTAGGAGAAATTTCATAATCCCCAGAATTATATGTTCGCTCTGGAACGGGTACTACAGGAGTTAATTAACACAAGTAAAACTCAATTACGACCTTCCTACAAAACATAAAAGGGTGACACCAGTCAAATTTGCAGGAAAATGAAAGGGCAATTCTAACTTTTGAGCAGATGAAATATGTTTATATTACAAATTGTTACTAAACCCATAATTAAAAAGTACCTTTTAAAAACGTTTCAATTTCAACATGTTTTCTATTTAAATTTCTGCAGGCATCAAATCTCCTCGCAAATACAATTTTTATTAAACAGGAAATCTGAAAACCGTAATGAAATTGTTTTAGAAAATAAATGTGATTTCAATAAACGTAAAAATGAGAACTCATTTTCCGACAAAATTTCAACGAAATGCGAACTTAAATTGATTTGTTATATTATGGTAGGTATGTTGGAAGAACGAAATCTTTTCTTGTTATAATCAGGAAGAAAGATGAGAAGGAATCGATAATAGACGGTGATGATAGAAAAACGTAGAGGCCACAGGTAAAAACAACGCCGGTGTGTTTCCAGTTTAAGTAAAATTCGAAATGGCAAGATTTGAAATCTCACGAGAGCAACGCCCGAGGCGGCCGATAAAGCACACTCATGCAGTCAGTAGTCAGTACAACAAACTCATACTCGTATATCTTTTCTCAATGGCTACTCCCACCACCCTGAGCGCGATCCATCCATCCGAAGTTTAGCGGCGTCTCTCTTGTATGCCCTTCTGGTAGGTGCCCCGTCTCGCTCCTTAACAGCCTTCACTCTAAAAGCATGCACACGATATATAGAGGGACATTATGTCAAGGGGAACAGATGTATAAAATAAATATCCGCGCTGTATGCGCTAGGAGGAGAGCCATGATTCCGGAATCACATAAATCAGGACACTGGGGGTCGCGGGGTGGTTTCTCCCGCTTTGGCTCCGGTGGTGCCCGAAGATTTCTGATTATAGGCATAATGTAACGACGATTCCTTTCGTTATATTCCAGAGCCGCATAATTAAATGCACGCAATTACACGCAGCCCTTTATTCCGGAAAACTAATGAAGGGTTATGTTGTAAGTTTTTATGCTGCCTGCGTAAAGTTGAAATCCTCTCGATATTGGCTTCCCTGGCGTGTCGATGTTGTCGTCCCCTTCCGAACAGCACAGGTGTCCAGCTTCAGAGTTTGGAAAGATGGAAAAGTCATCCGGGTTGTCAAAAACTTGTAAAATATTAGTCGCTCGATTTTGAAAGCTTCGCTCGATCTGTACAGTGAGGCTGATGAATCGCTTCAGTTGAGTGATGTATGTCGGCCACAGTAAATTGTGTGTGAACTGACTGCAGTTCATGCATATCCGTGGTTTGCCGGCCACCATAACTCTTAGTCCGTGTAACTGCATGTTCGCATACGCTATACATCACTGAATCTGCGAAGTAGTTGATAACAATTAATTTTTTTAGATTATTTGCATGTAACGAGGATAATAAAACTTTTTTATTGTAAAAACTTTTTATAGCGAAAGCTCTTATTTTTGATTTGTCGACGCAACGTCTCATGGCTTAACAATAAAAAGAAAAAGATTTTGTGGCGGTGTCATTAAAGGGTGCACTAAAACATAACTTTTGAGGAGGGCTCTTTCGCCGACAGTGCAATAATGGGACATTAGTTTGATGTATGGCGCGTGCGGTTATCAAACCAATATTGGTACCCTGTGGAACGACATTGAATTGCCCATAAATATCGTCTGTACGTCAGCATCGCTCTGTACACGTTCTTGATTGAAACCTACTCCCCCTACTCTTAAAGATAACTTTTTGCTCTAATCGAATTACTATAGCGCTACATCCAAAATTTATTTTGTAATCACGGACACGCCCAATGTTGTTTTTAAAATTGGAATTTACATAAAATCGTCATATAAACCTAATTCAATTTCTATTTCAAATAATTCGGTCGCATCAAACAACTAATTTAAAATGACTCGAACTGGGTAGCACATAAGAAAATAGCCAATTCCCATATGTGTTTTCCAATGGGTGGGTATTTAAAGATGTAGATAATGCATTGCTAGACGATCTGAAGGTCAACTTGCTCGTTGCCGTCAATTTATTGAAGATATTATAGACCGGCTAAATGCAGAGTTTCTTTACAACGATAAAATACCTAGTTACATGTCCGAAATGCATCTTATTCAACGGTTTTTATTAGATTCCGATGCAAATAGCTAAGTTCATTTTACTTTTAATCAGATACCGGTTATTATAGGAATATTTACGTTATAATTTACTTATTATTGGTTCTATAAATGCAAGCGAAGCTCTTTCAGAAGGTTGTGATTATAAAGTGTCTTCTCGATAATTAATTGTAATTGTAAACAATTTGCTTCAGAAGAGACACTGAATACGTTGAAACCTACATACACTGCTAGGAAATGACAGTAATCTATGACAAAATCAATAATTAGCTAATTTTCTTCTAAGATTAAAAGAAAACTACAACTTTGCTAGCCAGTATTCAATTGCAGTTATTCCAAAATGTAACACAGTGGCCCGATCGCTCTACAGACTGAGGATTTTTAGTTTAATAAAAGCTCGGTTGCTCAACAATCAAAGAAACGGGGAAGTAAATTCTTGGAAGTAAAAATAAGAAAGGAAACATTCTGATCCAGCAAAATGCTAGATGACCGATTGGAATTTCTTGATATCGAGTTTGGAAATACCAGTTCAAAAAATAGTAAATATATACAAAGCATTAATCAAACTTTAAAGAGTATCAGTAAGGAAGATAATAGGATAGTAGGATGGACCGTATCACTTCTTACCTGACCTTAAATTTATTTTTATTTATTTAGGCCAATCAAATCCAATTTGGCATAAATAAAATGCTTCCTTGAGGAGGTGTAAGCCTTCGATATGATCGTTTTTATTTTTTACTGGGTATTCAGCAACCACTGATCCAGTGAGTTACTGGTATTAAAAAAATTAGAACATGAGTCGGCAAGCAAACTGATGTTATTCATTTCACTATGATAAATTATTGTAGAAGGCACCGTTATATAGTGTATTTTGGATCTCTATCTTTGGGCATCATATTTTTAGTAATGACATTCTGAAATCTTTGGTCATCTCATTTTAAGTCTTGGGTGATGGATTTTCTTAGGCTTTACGATGTTAAGACATTCTATAGTTTAACCCAGAAAGAATCTAAATACACCTCTAGCAAATTACAAACAAAATTCTACATTGTGAGTTACTGACAGACAACGAAACTATTGACTGTGATATATATAGCATGGTAGGTAATTGCGAAATTTAAAAGCGCAGTTATACTCATCAGTCAGGACTACTAATAAATAGATTAGGGCATTTTTTTGCCTTAGAATAGCCATTTAGTCAAAAACGGTAGTGCAATAAAGACATAAGGATGCACCATATACACCAATTATTAAAGAAGTTTGGAACAAAATAGATACACGATGATCAGAATTGTTTATTAGAAGGTAACTAGTCAAAAGCACGGAAAATTTTTGAATCTTCAATATACCAAATGCTAAAGCATTTGGAGTTCACATGCTACTCCTCGCATTCGTAGGTTGATACATGGTGATCTCTAAATATCTCTAAATAAAAACTGGATTTTTATTTTTCCAGTAAAAGAAAAGCTCTCTAGATTCTAGCTGCACAACGCTCTTCCAATATTTATTTTATGATATCTATTACGAAAGTTACTGTTAAGAAGTAATAGTTTGCAATAGCAGACACAATTCTTATTATACATGTTAAGTACTATAAATGTTAAAATAAATGCCTAAAAAAGGTTTTTGCCAATGACTTTATTTATTGCATTTCAAAGCTAAGACTTAGTCAGATTCTATCGCCCCTCCCCTTCTGACAACGGATATGTTTGGAGGAAAATCAATAACCAAACTGAACACATCCTTCTAGATACCCAAAAATATATTTCTAATCATTAGGAGAAAAAATGAAAGTTTGATAAAGTATGGCATGTTTCAATAAACAGAGTCGATTAGTACATTTCATGGGAGAAATGTCAAAGGCATAGACAAGTTTTGGTAGCTAGCATCAGATTTTTGTAGTAAAAAAGACTCGTCATAGCTTAAGGTTCGAATCTTTGATTTTCAAAGAAAGTTAAGTTCTTAGATTATCTTGGCAACAAAAATCACAATCACAATCAGTCACAAATCAATCACGTATCAATTCATTTACTACCAATTTGCATTGTTTAATAATAGATAACAACAATATCCCATCTTCCATAAAACAAGTGAATATTCCTGATCGCACTTATCTAGCCGATTCCGACTTCAATTAAAGCCAGACCTATTGATTTGCGAATTGGATCTGAGACATTTTGGCAATTAATTTTACCTGGCCACTTTAGAATATCACCAGATCAACCGGAATTTCGCGAAACAAAATTTGGCTGAATATTAGGTGGAAAATT
>VTPC01001124.1:0-20012 GCA_011009095.1 Ignelater luminosus
TTTGTCTATTTTATTTACCGAAATTGTTGTCTTTTCCATGGTGTTGTCGATAATTTGTTGAACGTGTTGTTTATTTTGCATTGTCAGTTTTTCGTATAGCTGATACTTTTGACGTGTTCGCATAGTTTTCTTTGATCTTCTCCCCATATCCATTCCTTTCTATTTACTGTTAATTTCTTGAACCCTATCTTTGCCTGTTTTTCTTTGTTTCGTTCCTCTTTGGCTATACTCGCTATTTTTCTCTGTATTTCTTTTTCTTTTGTTGTTAGGTCGTTGTTTATGTAGATGCGTTCTTTGTGTTGTTTTAGTTTGTTTTTGTTTTTTAAGATGTCTAGTTTATCAAACATAATTTCTGTTGCGTTTTTCAATTTGATGGGTACTTGTAGCTCTTTTGGTCGTTGTTTGTATTTATTTCTAAACCAGATATTATTAGACTTTCTTTTGTTTGATTTTTTTAGTTGTTCCACTTTTCCTTGTAATTGTTTTATTTTTTTTTCATATGTTCATTTTCTTGTTTCATTTTTAGTACTTGTTTATTACCTTTTCTTTGTTCTCTTCTCATTTCTTTTATTTCGTTCATTGTTTCCTCATTTTTCCCCATCATCATTTCTACTGATTCTTCACTTTTCTTCCCACTGCCGTTGCATGAACGTTTAGTAAGTTTATTTTTACCAAAACACTGTTCTAGGTCTTCTCTTTTGCGTTTACATTCCTCGTCCGTATGCAGATCACTTCCTGTAGATTTTCTCTTATTGCTCATTTTCATTTTACTTCTAGGAGTTCTTGCCGAAATTTCTTGTGTTTGTTTTCTCGGAAAGAAAAGTCTTGGAGACGACCCTGTTCTTTCTATTCGTAAATCGTTAGGAGGTGCACAATTATTGAAGCAACTAGATTCCGTTTACTTTTTGCCACAAGCTCAGTTTCTTAACATTATATAAGAATTTAAAGTATACCCATGACTTGTTACTTATTGTGCTTTACGTCTAAGTCGAGTCAACCGGGCGGCCCGGGCCACTCCACCTGTTAGGTCGCGCTTTTCGGGCCTGTCGGGCTAACCATCAATGTTTCTTGTATAAACATAATCTGAAAAATGGCAAGTCGTATTTGTACATCTACTATGAGGATCGGGCCAGTATGGGCCCAAATGAAGTTTGCACCTTCCTATACTACTTTGTAAACGTATCAGTTGAGCCATCCATTAGGAAATTCAAGATATCTCGCTGTTAGTGATGCAGATAGTAGGTATGCTTCCTCTTTGACTACAAAAACTTTGGAGCAACTAAGTATTTAAATATTTTAATAAAAATAATTTTTAAAAATTTTTAAAGTCCCTGAACCGAGTTTACTTTGAAAAACAACTTTTATGTCAAAGAAAACCCGATTCCCTGCATCAATGTTTTAAAAAAAAGCATGCCAGTGTTGCCATGTTGATCGTTCTTTTGACATGGTAATAAAAGACTTACTGTAAGAGATATGAACTTTTTGATAACAAATCTCTGTACTATATAGACCAAGGAATAATGCCGCCTAGTCTTTTTTGATACGCCTTGTAAAAGCACATTTTTCTGGAACTACAAATTTTTATTTTTTGCACTAATTATTAATTTGAAAACTTCTTTTCGCTTATAGTTTTGTCCAGTTACGTTACTAACAATAAAACGTAAATCAATAAACATTCATCATTCTTTTAGTTATTTTTTCACATTTAATTAAAGCATTCAAACTGATATGACAATTAAATTGGTGTACACTTACCAACTATTGATACGGCATCTCAAATGTTTTCTATAGAAAGTGCTGAGAAACAAAGACGTTACTAGAAAGGGGAAGATTAGATCCCGGAGGAGTTGTAATTATATCACTTGTACGTATCAGCATACCAAGATCTACAAAATAACACCATGATTGCTTTTTGTGAAACGAAATTAACTAAACTGTCGAAAAGCTGTCGGTTTTTGATGTGTCTTTGTAAAGTTTGATTACACAGTGGGAACTAGCGCACTTCTACGGCATATGAACATGAAAAACCGTGACGATAATATCCACTGCTTTACTGTATCTTCCGTAAGTTATTACAGGATTAGATACTACGTTTCAATTTTTCAGACAAGCCGTACTTCTGGATAATAATAAAAATGCTTAACTTATAATGCAATAAATATTTTTTAGTAATTTGATTTTTTGTTTTCTGAACAATCCGAATTACGTAGAATTTTATTTATTTACAAAACGAACAGCACACATATTACATTATTAATGACAAATCAGTAGGAAAAGTTATCTTAGATTACAGTTACAATATAAATATTGTAAGTCCTTATTTTTTGATGAGATTAGTCGGCCCAAACTTCCTGACACATATAAGAGAGGAGGCTATCCTGAAGGACTTAAATAATGTAACAATAGAGCCAATAATTAGTCCTTTCCCAGCGGTAGGTAGACACTAATAATCCCTTTATTGTGAAAGTTAGAGTGCCATTACCATTACGCAATTTAGTTCACTTCATACTTTGAAATTTATCGTTATTGTCGCTTTGTTGATAAGGATTATGCGAACCATTCAGGTTGGTTACATAAATGGTTTTATTTTTAATATTCCCCGATCATATTGATAACGACCATAAAGTTACTTGAATATATAGGTTCTGACTAAACTGCCCGGAATATCCATTCATTATTTGAATAAAATGGAAAAAATGTAGGTTTATAAAAAATGTTAATGTGCCGTTAATTACGGCATTGCGTGGGATTACATTGAATTGATTACAGGTATTCGTTATTCTCACATTAGTCATGTTAAATAGACCATAGTTAGAATATGAGAAAATAAAACATATCGCTTGTTGGGTAAATGTACCATTGTAATTGCCTTTCAAGATTTATATCTATGTTTGTAATCTAAATTTTTATGTGCGTTCAAGATATACAAATCTCTTTTTTATCTGAACAATAATGAAAATGTAACTACTAAATTTTTTAAAATTCTTTTCCGGACGATTCAGAATGATTATTTATTCCAATATATTATTTTCTTATATTTCGCAATTATTTTGAATTACAAATAGACCATACATTCAAATTGTATGCGGTGAATTTCTTGTATCAATAAATTCCACTGAAAAATTAGCTTTTGTCAATAACGTATACAGACAACATTTTATTGTAAACAGCATTAAAAACAATGACAAAACATCTAATTTTTAAAAGAGGAGAGCAAAAATCAAATCGCTTTTAATTCTATTTTCAAGATAAAATCTGTCTGCAAAATACAATTTCTCTCTTTTATTTCTAAAATCCTACACGCAATAAATTTCAACACGTATCAGATTATCTAAGCGAAGTAATGCGTGTGTTATTGTGAATTCACCTTTACTGCCTTTGATTTCTTTGTAAAATAATTTCTAAAAATTTTTTATTGAAATCGCCTTTTTAAACACTGTCAGACCTAGACAATTTATTGCTTACAATGGGGTGAGGTTATTAGGAAATTATTTACCATGCTCTAGCTTGCAACCCTTCCTTTCGATTATTCAATCGGAAGTCGTGTGAGTGATCTAATTTCCCAATAGAAACTGTTTCGTTCCCTCAGCACAAGTGGAGGGCATTCCAATTTTAAAACTTTGACCTTCTTGAATTCAGAGAGATTCTGACCGATATTATTCATGCACTTCGAACTGAAATAAAATTTCCTCGTGGAAACCTTCGTCGTAAGATTCTGTTTCTTTGCAAAAAGGTGTGTTTCGTTTTGTTACTAATCCCTTTTTTGTGCTTTCCGAATGGTTTTGCGGAGCCCAACTCGCATCTCTCTTTGAGAAAATCAACCTAGAGTAGAGTAGAGCAAAATCCAACTTCTGGTTACATGTTTGAGTACGAATTTCGACCCAAGTTCGTGTTTAGCTCTCTTAAGAAAGTTAATAGAAGATGAATTCTGACCTTTGAGCTGTTTGATGAGAATGAGGAAAAGATAAATGCAAAGACGGTTTTTTAAAAAAGTCAGTGGAAAATAAGATTATGATTTGGCCCATCACAGGTGGCCTGTTTGAGAACCAAGTCCAAACCGTGTTTGTATTTGCTTTATTAAGAAATTTAATGTAGAGCGAAACCTAGCGTTGGACTTCTATAGGTGGCCCGTTGGACAGCTGAGTCCGGATTGTGTTTTAGAAAAGTTAATGAAGAGTGAAACCTAAACTTGCATCACCTATATACAGGGTGGTCCAAGATTCCGCTCTAGGAAGATAATAGCTTTATGTTAGGAAATAGAAACATAGTGCCTTTGGAAGCATAACCTAAAAATATTTTGAATTATACAGAGTGTTCGATTTGTTGGTGGCAGCATCTTACTTTATTTTTTCAAATGGAACACCCTGCATATTACTTTATTTTTGGATTCCCTATTACATTTAGATTCATGTTTATTAACCATATGTTTGGCCTAAATTGAGCCGTTTTCGAGATTTCGAAAATTTAGTTTTACATTGTTTTAGAAATTTTGAAATATCTCTGGAACTAAACAGGATACGAAGATACGGTTTGATCATCGTGTCAAATACGGGTTGCTACATCAACTGTGTTACAAATTACTTTGTAAAAGATTACTCTGGCCCCATTATGGATCATTGAAAATGAAGATCTTCAACCATGGATAACTTGATATTTTTAAATAGAACGATATAAAAATTTTTGTATAATCAGACTTAAAATTTAATTTTCTTTCATTTTTATTCAATGGTCTTTGGATCTATCTGCGGTGGTCTAAGCGTTATTTTATAATAACGCTAATTTTGTTAATTTAAATAACCATATTGAGTAAAGAGGGCTGTCCTTAGAAACAGTAGTTGCAACTAACATTTGAATTATGCATATGTACATGTGCATTTAATTTTTTTTTGTATTTTGAACAAAACAAAAGAAAGAAACTCTAGCAATTTTTAATAGAACAGTACCTACTACTACATTACATCTTGCAGGTCATCTTACAGGGCCACGATGACCAATTCATCGTTAATAAGCATTATTAAGATACGAGTGCGCTGGTGGGCCGTCGTGTTGAAAAATTAGTGTATTTTTTAAGCACAGCCCTTTTTACTTACAAAATACAATACAACAAACAACAATTTTTCAACACGATGGCGCACCAGCGCATTCGTCACGTTACAAACCATCTTAATAATACGTATTGACGATGAATTGGTTGTCATTGCCCTATAAGATGACCTGCAAGATGTAATGTAGTAGTAGGTACTGTTCTGTTAAAAATTGCTAGAGTTCCTTTTTTTTTGTTTTGTTCAAAATACAAAAAAATATAAATGCACATATACATATGCATAATTCAAATGTTAGTTGCAACTACTGTTTCTAAGCACAGCCCTCTTTACTAAATATGGTTATTTAAATTAACAAAATTAGCGTTTTTATAAAATAACGCTTAAACCACCGCAGATAGACCCAAAGACCATTGAATAAAAATGAAAGAGAATTAGATTTTAAGTCTGATTATACAAAAATTTTTATATCGTTCTATTTAAAAATATCAAATTATTCATGATTGAAGATCTTCATTTTCAATGATCCATAATGGGGCCATAGTAATCTTTTACAAAGTAATTTGTAACACAGTTGATGTAGCAACCCGTATTTGATACGATGATCAAACCGTATCTTCGTATCCTGTTTAGTTCTAGAGATATTTCAAAATTTCTAAAACAATGTAAAACTAAATTTTTTCAAAAAATATTAAATATCTCGAAAACGGCTCAATTTAGACCAAACATATGGTTAATAAAAATGAATCTAAATGTAATAGAGAATCCAAAAGTGAAGTAATATGCAGGATGTTCCATTTAAAAAAATAAACTAAGATGCTGCCACAAACAAGTTGAACACCCTGTATAATTCAAAATATTTTTAGGTTATGCTTCCAAAGGCACTATGTTGCTTTCTGCTCTCAATTTGTTTCTATTTCCTAACATAAAGCTATTATTATCTTACTAGAGCGGAATATTGGACCACCCTGTATAGTTAATAGAGAATGCTTCACAGGTAACCTGTTGGAGGTGGAAGTCCAATCTGTCTGTATCTGACTCGCCTAGAAAGGCTAATGAAAGACGAAACCAGACTTTGGGTCACCTGCAGTGATCTGTGCTTGTATTTTTAGTTCTCTTAAAAACTTGACAGAGAACGAATCTCAACTGTGATCACTACAGGTTGCCTGTTTGAGCAGGGAACGCAAACACCCTGATATATATTTTTCTGAAAAAGATTCTACGTCAAAACCTAGCAGGTCTTACTTAACCAGTCTGACAGAAAAATAGTTTTTGGATTTTAAATGTTATCAAGTCTGATGGGTTAATAGAGACAGGCTTGTTAACAATACCAAAAACACACTTCTTCGTATTGAACTTCTTTAACAAAATCGGTATAAGGCAAAACCCAGTATTGGGCGGCGGTAGATTGATTGTTGAAGAGAGGAACCCCAACCGTTTTTGTATTTTTCTTTCCTAAAAAAATAAATGATGGGTTAATCTCGAAAGTGGATCACCGCAGATGGCCTTTTTAAGGACAGAGTCTGATCCGTGTTCGTATTTCGCTTTGTTAAGAAAATAAAATGAGACAAAACCCGATGCTGGGCCACTGTAGATGGTCTGTTAGAAAGCAGATTCCGAGCCGTGGTTGTACTTGTCTTTTTTAAAAAGCTTAATGGTGGGTTAAGCTCGAACCTTGGCCACCGCAGGTGGTCTGTTCGAGGACGGAATCTGAACTGTCTTTGTAAGTAGTTTTGCTAAGACAACAATATTGGGCGAAGCCCGATGCTGATCACTGTAAATGGTCCGTTAAACAGCGGAGCACCAACCGTTTTCGTATTTGTCTCTCTTAGAAAAATTAATGGTGGGGTAAACCCAAACATCGGCGGCCGAAGATGGCTTATTTGAGGACAGAGTCTGAACCGTGTTCATATTTAGTTTTGTTAAGAAACTAATATAGAGCGAAGCCCGATGTTGGTCCACTGTAGACGTGCTGTTGAAGAGCGGTGTCCGAACCATGTTCGTATTTGTCTTTCTTAGAAAGATTAATGATAAGTTAGTCTCGAATTTATTGATACAGAACCCGAACCATGTTTGTATTTGTCTTAGAAAGTTAAGCTCGAATTTGGGCCACCACAGGTGGGCTGTTTGAAGTCAGATTCTGAGCCGTGCTTGTAGTACTTTTGTTAAGAAATTAGTATCGGTGTTGGCTATTGTAGATTGTCCGTTGGACAACGAAATCCAAACCGTGTTCGTATTTGTCTTTCTTAGGAAAATAAATGGTGGGTTAGGCTCGAATTTGGGGCACCGTAGGTGACCTGTTTGAGGACAGATTCTGAGCCGTGCTCGTATTACTTTTATTAAGAAACTAATTTCAAAAAAAGTTCCTGTAGATGGTTTGTTGGAAAACAAACAAACTGTGTTCGTTTACGGTTTTCTTAGAAAGATTAATGGTGGATTAAGCTTGAATTGGGTCACCGCAGGTTTCCTGTTTGAGGAAATTGTCTGAACTCTGTTTGTTTGAAAGCGAAGTCCAACCCGTGTTTGTATTTAGCCTTGTTAAAGTTAACAGAAGATGAACGCTGACCTTGGTTACCACATCTGGCGTGTTGAAGGAGAAGCCCAAACGGTCTTCGAATTTGTCTTTCTTAGAAAAGCTAATGGAGGCCATATTTTGCACTTGGCCCACCTCAGGTGATCTGTTTGATAAAATAGTCCGTGCTGGTATTTAGCCTCCGATCCGTAGGTGACCCTTTGGAGAGCCGAACCGTGTTTGTGTTTGGCTGTCTAGAAAAGTTAATGTAGAGTGAAACCCAAACCTGGATCACCATAGAGGGATCAGCCCCATGTTAATTTAGCACGGGTGACCTGTTGCTGGTGCTCGTGCTCGTATTTTGTTCGCTTAAGAAACTTGATAGACGAAAAATCTCGACTTTAATCACCATAGGTGACCTGCTTGAGCAAAAGCCAAAACTGTCTTGGTATTTGTCTTTCTTAAAAAGACTAACGCAGGGTTAAGCTTGACTCTAGGCGTGATCTGTTTGAAGGCTTAGCTCGATCGTGTTCGTATTTAGCTTTCTTAAGGAATTTATTGTAGGGCAAAACCTTATACTGGACCTCTTTAGGTGGCCCGTTGGAGAGCGGAGTCTGAATTGTTTTTATTTGGCTATGCTAGAAAGATTAATGTAGAATGAAACCTAACCTTGGGCCACCTGTTTTAATAGAGGGCAAAACCCGATGTTAGTCCATCAAATGTGAACTGTTGATGGTTGAAACTCTCTTAGAAAGGCTAATGAAGTACGAAGCCCTACCTGTGTTTGGCTGTCTTAAAAAGTTGGATCACCTGTAGTTAATATAGCTCATCATCACATGTGGTGACCTGCTTGAGAATCGAATGCAATTCGTTCTCTTTTGTTGTCGATAATCTCGTTCTCTTAAGAAACTTGATAGAGGACGATTCCCAACTTTAATCACTATAGGTGGCCTGCTTGAGTAAGAACATCGAACCGTCTTTGTATTCGTCCTGTTTAATGAAAAAATGGAGGGTTAAGCTCGACTCTAGGCCACTGCATTTGGATTGCTTGAGGGCGGCATCCGACACGTTTTTGAACCGTGTTTGTATTTAGCTTAGTTAAGAAATTAATATTGGGCTACTGCAGATGATACGTTGGAGAGCGGTGCTCAAACCGTTCTTGTATTTGTCTTTCTTGGAAAGATTAATGTGGGTTAAGCTCGAATTTGTGTCACTGCAAGTGGCCTTTTTGAGGACACAGTCTGAGCTGCGTTTGTATTTAGTTTCGATAAGAAACTAATACGGAGCGAAGACATTGTAGATGGTCTCTTGGAGAGCGGTGCCCAAATCGTGTTCGTATTTGACTTTGTTATAAAGATTAATGGTAGGTTAGTTTCGAAGCTGGACCATTAGAGGTAGCCTATTCCTAGTTGGTTTTGTGAAGAAACTCGTATGGTGTGAAGTCTAATGTTGGACCACTGTATATGTTCCGTTGGAGAACGGAACCGGAACTGTATTCGTATTTGTCTTCCTTTAAAAGATTAATGGTAGGTAAGGCTCGAATGTGGGCTATCGCAGGCGGCCTGTTTGAGAACAGTCTGAGCTGATTTCGTATTTTAGTTTTGTTAAGAAACTAATATGGGGGAAGCCTGATGTTGAACCACTGTAGATGATCCGTCGGAGAGGGGAGACCAAACTGTGTTTGTATCTGTCTGTTTTAAAAAGATTAATGTTGAGTTAGTTTCAATTCTGGGTCACTAGAGGTAAAATGTTTGAAGACAGATTCTGAGCCTTGTTTGTATTAAGTTTTGTCAAGAAACTGATATCTGGCAAAGCCCGATGTCCGGCCATTGTAGATAGTCCGTTAGAGAACGGAACCGGAACTGTTGTCTGTCTGTGCAAGATTAATGGTAAGTAAAGCCCGAATGTAGACCCCCACAGCTGATCTGTTTGAGAACAGTCTCAGTCGTTTTGGTATTTAATTTTGTTATGAAACTCATATTTGTGGAAACCCGATGCTGGACCATTGTAGATGGTCCGTTAGAGAAGGGAGATCAAACCCTTTTCGTATAGGTCTTTCTTGAAAAGTCTAATGATGGGTTAAGTTCGAATCTTGATTACCGCAGAATCTGAGTCGTCTTCGTTTTATTAAGAAACTAAAATCGAGCGAAGCTAACAACCGAGTCGTTTTCGTATTTAATTTTGTTAAAAACTAATATGGGACTAAGCACGATGTTAGGCCATTGTTGATGGTCTATCGAAGAGCAGAACCCGTATTCGTTTTTCTTAGAAATCTGTTTGAGGATAGTCTCAGATCGTGCTTGTAAATAGCTATCGTGAGAAATTCAGTGTAAAGCAAAATCTGATGTTGAGGTTCGAACCGTGTTTGTGTTTGGTTGTCTTGGAAAAGTCAACGTAGTGTGAGACTCAAACTGTAGAGTTTTAATGGTTAGTTCAGCACAGGCGATCTGTTGATGGTTGAAGCCTGACCCGTTTTCGTATTTGACTCTCTTAGAAAGGTCAGTATAGAGCGCAAGTCCGATTTATGTTTGCATTTAGCTCTGTTGAGAAAGTTAATAGAAGATGAATCGCGATATGGTCACTATAGGTGGCGCGTTTTAAGAGGAGCTAAGTGGAGGATAAAGTTCAAAATTGGAGTACATCTATCCTATTGGGTTCCACACCGTGTATGTTTTTGGCCGTCTTAGAAAGGTTAATATAGAGTGAAATCCAAACTCGGACCATTTGCAGTTAATAAAATGGGATCATCTGTGGCGTTAATAGAGGGCCTCCGTAGGTGGTCGGTTGGTCATTAAAGCCCGACCTTTCGTATTTAGCTCACTCCAGGAGGATAGTATAAGGTGAGGTTAGACGTTGGGCCACCTCAGGTGACCCTTTTCAGGGGGAACCCGACTCCTGTTCGTATCTGACGTTCTTAGAAATGGAGGGGGAACACGGTCTTAGGCTATCTGCTGCGGTGTTCTGTTTGAGGGCAGAGTCTGATAGGTTTTTGTATTTAGTTTTCTTAAGAAATGGAGAGCGAAACTCGATCAGTTTTCAAACAAAGAAAAGTGTGGATAGAAGATTACACCCGATATTTGCTCTGAGAGAGTTGAAAACTTAAAAGCGGAAAAGAGTAAATTAATAACACGTAATAAATATATGTAAATAATAAAATTTGGATTATCCTATTTGTTTCTTATTTAGTATGTATAATAAAAGCAGCTAATTAAATTTTAACTTAACTTTATCTTATGGTAAGAAGAAAGAAAAAGAACTTGTCATACTGCGTATACACGACCTAATATACATGTACTAATGTCGCTTTATAAATGACACTGCTGTTATATACTGCATACTAAAGATAAATGAATGGGGCCCTTAAATTAAAAATTAAAATTTCCAGATATGCTAATTTCATATATGTCACTTTTAACCGGCTTGTTGGCTTTTAGAGATCTCTCGTTATTTTTGAAGATATCCCGTGGCGCATACAAAGGCAATATTTCAGCTTTTACATACAATTTGAGGTTTTCCCATTATTTGACACACAATATTTTATACCATTAATGCCGTCTCCTGCACGTCTTAAAATCGTAAGGAAACTCTGGTAGGCAAATTTCACTTGAGCATTGTTAAGAAAATTTTGTGACATGAAATTTATTGCTTTAGGTCGCATTTGTAAGCATGGAGATACTTAGTTTTAGAAGAGCTTTTGTAATACACAAGCGCTCGGTTTACATTAATATTATTGTTTCTATAGCCATTATATTATACGCGAACCTGGGTGCACATTATGTTTATATTATGGGGTTTATCTCACGCTATATTGTTTATGCAATGTAAATTTGAATATTAATCTTGGGGTTGCAATCTTGCATAATTAACCTAGTAAAGCTTGGCTTTATTTCAATATGACTCAGTTTCTAAAGCAACATTTTTAATACCGGAAAGCTGGATTAAATTTTTAATTACATTAATGTGTAATAGGCTCCAGGGAGTTAATTACCTTAAGGTCGAAAAAAATACTACTCGCTTTTATTATAATTATATTTTCTCCTCCCCGTTCCGAGCTTTAAAACTTAATCCATCTTCCTGGTAATGTCTCTTTTTGTTGTACTAGTTTCATTAAAACGTAAATAATACCACGAATGAAAAAGAAAGTCTATATTTACCTGTACAATGTCGCCGAATTCTCCTCCACTAGCAGTAAACGTCAAATGACAAATGTAGGGTATTTTTGGTTCTCTAGGACGATGTAATTCCAGGTCGTAAGTTTGTCCAACTTCCCCATAATACGTTCTGTTGCACGCTACAAAAGATGTTTTATATATAAAGCAGTTCTTAAACTTTAATAAACCTAACAAAGCTTACAATTTTGATGGAGTTATAGAGATTGAAAAGATCGGAAAATCTTTATTTCTAGGAAATTGTTTTCGTTGAAAGTTATTGCTTGGAAAATAACGTATTAGGAGTAAATGGAATGACTTCTTTTTTAGTAATTAACGACGATTGTTAAATCCAAAAGAAATTGATAACTAAAATTACTTTTCTCTTTTTCTTCAACAATAATAATAATTTTGTTGTGAAATTCTGCGGAAAAACAATTCAAAGTTATGCAGGAGAAAATTTAACAACTTAAATAAATTTACCTAACTCAGTTTCATCGTTGTTTTACGCGAATGTGCGGTAACAGATAATCTTAAACGTTGCTATAATTCCACAACATTTGTATCGAAAATCGACCCTGTAATTATATTTATAACTTTTTGTTCCTGATGGTTGCGGTTGGTTTAAGATATTTTATAATCAAATAACTTTAAAATAATATTGAAGCGTAAAAAAATATAACACATAAAATTGGCAGTTTCATTATTCTTCTCATCGATCAGGTTTTAAATTTCTACCTTTGACTTCATTTAATTTATGTTAGAAGGTTCTTCTTACTTAAACGTATTCCAAAAAAGAAACAATTGCACACATTTTATCAAAATCCAAAAATAGAAAAACATTTTTCTTGATAATTTATTTGAAACAGTAAATGTTAATGGCTCCGTAACTCATTTCAAAATACTGGAAGCAACTTCAAATTTGCGTAAGTTCATGAGCAGTTTATGAGTGCAACTATAAAATTTCCATTTTCCAACTGTACGTCTTTTGCTTGGTTTTTGTAGTGCAAATAACGACAGCCAAATTTGCAATCTGCGACATCCAGCGGAAAATCTGATAGCATTTCAAATGAAAACCAAAAATTACACTTGCAGTCAAATAAAGATAAGAAAATAGCGAGCAGCTATAGAAATGCTTGATTTAGCTAAATTTAATTGCATTACCTACTTGTTGGGAGCAATTAATCACATTAATGTCCCAGAAACTTCTGAATTAGTTTATAGTGTTAACTTTCTTTCTCTCTGAAGGATTTTCTAAGTCGAGAGTTTCCATTATCTTATTTTGTTAAATCAGGAAGTAAGTTCAATCTTGTCGATGGAGAACATGTTTGAATTAGTTGTATGTAGGTCGGCTTAGGGGTTTTCTCGAGATGGTTTAACATGATGGTTTACTGCATTCGACATTATGAACGTCTTTTATGCCAAACGAAAGGAAACCTGTTTCGATTAAACCTCATTCTTTAATCCCAGTTAGGTTATCGATGCCAGTTCAAACAAAGACGGATTAACTGTAGGGGCAGTTTCAGACTTTAATATCCAACAAGCATATCCGTTTTTAGCTTCCTTGACAAGGTTAACAGAGGACGTTGGGCTGTTGTACTTTTCTTAGAAGGGTCCACCGGAGGTTGGAAAGCACAGCCTCAGCCGCTTTCATATTTACTTTTCTTAAGAAACTTAATGGAAAGCGAAGCCCAACTTCAAAACACCAAAAGGAAGAAGCGGTCCAACTAACTTTCATATTTACTTTTCTTAAGAAAGTTAATGGAGGGCGAAGGCCGACCTCAGACCGGAGGTAGCTTGTTGGAAGGGGCGACCCGATCGACTTTGATATTTATCTTTCTTAAGGTTAATGAACGACAAAGCCTAACTTTGGACCTGTTGAAAGTCGCAGCCCACCCGATTTTACATTTACTGTTCTTAAGAAAGTTAATCGAGATCGAAACTTAATTTTGAGTCTCGTGGCACTTTAGATGAGGCAAACCGGCCAGTTTTCATATTTACATTCCTTAAGAAAGTTAATAGAGGGCGATGTTCGACCTTGGGTCGCCGGAGGCGACCTGTTGTGAGGAACCTAAACCTTTATTATATTTACTTTTCTTAAAAAGACTAATGGAAGTCAAAGCCCAACTTTGAATCACCGAAGGTAATATTTTGGAGCACTACCAAGCTTTCATATTGGCTTTTTTTTGAAAAAGTTAATTAAGGGCAAAGCTCGACTTTGGGCCACATGGCATCTTGAAGAAGGCGACCGACTCGTTTTCATTTAAAATATTAATTGGGCTGTTGCCACACTCTGTTGCGATATTATGCCGACAAATTATTGCAAAATACCCCAAATGAGAATCCACACTTATCAACTTTTAGACAACATCGTTTTCACCGAAAGTGCACCGTCGGAAGGCACTGCTTGAACCCCTTTCATATTTACTTTACTTAAGAAGGTTAATGGAGAGCAAAGTTCAACTTCCAAACACCGTTTTCATATTTACTCTTTTTTTTGGAAAACTTAATTAAGGACAAACCTAAAGTCTGGTCTTCCTGGCATTCTGGAGAACGCACACCGGCCCGTTTTTATATTTACTTAAATAAGATATAGTTGATGGAAGGCGAAACCCGACCTCTGGTTACTAAACGTTATTTCTATTAAAAGACACAGCCTGACCTCCTTTCATATTTAGTTTTCTTAAGAAGGCTAGTAGAACTTTGAACCACCAAGGGTGGCCAGTTGGAAGGCGCAGTCCGACCCCATATTCATATTTATTTTTTTTTTGAAAAAAGTAATTGAGGGCCTTATGATCTTGTGGAGGACGCAGACCAGTCTGTTTTCATATTTACTTTTCTTTAAAAAGTTAATGCAGAGCAAGCCCGATTTTGTATCACTGGAGGTGATCTGTTGGAAGGCACAGCCTGACTTGCTTTCATATTTACTTTTCTTAAGATTAGTTGAGGCCGAAGCTCAACTTTGAACCAGCAAAAGTGACTTCTTGGAAGGCACAACCCGATTCCGCTTTCATATTTGCTTTTTTTGAAACAGTTAATTGAGGGCGAAGCTCAGCTTTGGGCCTCATGGTATTATGGAGGACGCAGACCGGCCCGTTTTCATATTTACTCTTTTTAAGAAAGTCAATGGAGGGCGTACCCCGATCTTGGGTCACTGGAGGTGACCTGTTGAAAAGCACAGCCTGACCTCCTTTCATATTGTTTAGTCTTTTTAAGAATGTTAATAAAGGGCGCCCGATCTCAGAACCTTTATTATATTTACTTTTCTTTAGAAGGTTAATAGAGGGACAAGAGCAACTTTGAACACCGAAAGTGGCCTTTTGCAAGTCGTAACCATACCCTAATTTCATGTTTACTGTTTATTTGAAAAAGAGAATTGAGAGCAAACTCGACTTTGGGCCACATGGCATTCTAGAGGACACATACTGGCTTGTTTCATACTTATTTTTCTTAAGCAAGTTAATGGAGGACAGAGCCCGATCTCAGATCACCGGAAGTGCTCTGTTGGAGCCTGAATCGTTTTCTTATTTACTTTTCTTAAGAAGGCTAGTGGAGAGCAAAGTCCAACACCGCTTTCACATTTACTTTTACTGAAAAGCTTAATGGAGGCCGAAACTCAACTTTGATCCTCATGTATTTCTGGAGGACGCAGACCGGCACGTTTTCATATTTATTCTTCTTAAGAAACTTAATGATGTTATTGTCCGACCCGCTTTCATATCTACTTATCTTAAGAATGTTGATGCAGGACAAGTCTAACTCCAAACCACTTGGCCGATTTAAAGGCGAACCAGACCCCACTTTCATATTTGTCTTTTTTTGAAGAGGTTAATGAAGGGCGAAGTTCAACTCTGGACCTGGTGGCTTGTTAGAAGGCGAGCCCGATTCGGCTTTAATGTTTACTTCTTTTTGAAAAATTTAGTCGAGGGCGGAATTCGACTTTGGGCTTTATAGGATTTTGGAAGTCGGAGAGTGACTCGTTTTTATATTTAGTTTTCGTGAGAAAGTTGATGAAGCGCGAAGTCTGAACTCAGGTCATCTTCCATGATTTGTTTTAAGACGCAGCGTGAACCCCTTTCGTATTTACTTGTCTTAAGAAGGTTAATTGAAGATGAAGCCCAACTTTGAGCCACCCAGGGTGACGTATTAGAAGGCGCAACCCAACCCCACTTTATATTTGTTTTTTTTTGAGAAGGCTAATTGAGGGCAAAACTCAACTCTGGGCCTGGTGGCATGTTGAAAGACGTAGCCCCACTCGTTTTAATATTTACTTTCTCTTCAAGAAAGGTAATGTAGGGCGAAGTCCGATTTGGGTCTCCTGAGGTAACCCTTGGAAGGCACACCCTGTTCCGCCTTTGTATTTATTTTTCTTAAGAAGGTTAATAGAGGGAAAAGCTCAAATTGAATTACCGAAGGTGACCTGTTCATATTTACTTTTTTTTTGTAAAAGTTAATTGTGGACAAAGCTTAACTCTCGGCCTTATGCATTCTGGAGGACGCAGACGGCCCCGTCTTTGTATTTACTCTTCTTCAGAAAGTCAATAGAGGGCAAAGACATTATTTTTTTTTGAAAAAAGTTAATTGCGGGCGAAGCTTAACTTTGAGCTTCGCGGCATTCTAAAAGACAAAGAACGGACGTTTTCATGTTTACTTCTCTTAAGAAAATTAGTGGATGGCAAAGCTCGATCCGGGTCACCGGAGGTGACCTATTGAAGCGTACAGTCTGACCCGCTTTCATATTTACTTTTTTTAATAAGTTTAGTGGTGAATGAAGCGTAACTTTGAACCATCCAAAATGGCGTGTTGTAAGGCGCAGCCCGACCTTACTTGCATATTTACTTTTGTTTTAAAAAGATTAATTGAGGAAAAGTTCAACTCTGGGCCTGATAGCATATTGGAGGACACGACCCGACTCGCTTTAATATGTACTTTCCTTAAGAAAGCTAATGGAGGAAGAAGTCGGATTTTGGGTCACCTGATGTGACCTGTTGTAAGGCACAGCCTGAACCCCTTTTATATTTACTTTTCTTAAGAAAGCTTATGGAAGGGGAAGTCCAACTTTTGAACTATCGAAGGTGGTCTGAGGGAAGATGCAGGCTGACCACACTTGCATATTTCCTTTTTTTCTAAAAAGGTTAATTGAGGATAAAGTGCAATTCTGGGCCTGATGGCATGTTGGAAGACGCAGTACTTTCCTTAAGAAAGCTAATGAAGGTCGAAGCCTGATTTTGTGTTACCCGACGTGATCTGTTAGGCACAGCTTGAATCCCTTTCATATTTACTTTTCTTAAGAAGGTTAATGAAGGATGAAGCCCAACTACCCAAGGCTGGATGGCACAGCCTGAACCGTTTTCATAGTTACTTTTCTTAATAAGGTTAATGGATAGAGAAGCCCAACTTCCAAATACGGAAAGTGGCCTATTGAAGCGCGCAGCCCAACACGGCTTTCCTACGTTTTACTTTTTTTGAAAAACGTAATTGAGGGCGAAGTTCAATTTTGGTCATTCTGGCATTTTGGAGAAAAACAGACTGGTCCGTTTTCATATTTAGTTTTCGTAAAAACGTTGATGAAGGGCAAAGCAAGAATTTTTAAGGCACATCCAGAACTCCTTTTCTATTTACTTTATTAAAAAGATTAATGGAGGATGAAGCCGAACTTTAAACCATCTAGGGTGACGTATTGGAAGGTGCAGCCAACCCCATTTCATATTAACCTTTTTTTTTGGAAAAGGTTAAATGACGGCGAAGCTCGACTTTGGGCCTTTTATCATTTTGGTGAACGCATACCAACCCGTTTTTTATTCTGTTTTCGTAAGAAAGTTAATGGAGGACGAAGTCCGATCTGATGTCACCAGGGGTGATTTGCTGGAAGACACAGCCTGACCCGCTTTCATATCTACGTTTCTTAAGAAGGTAAATTGAGGACAAAGCGCTATTCTGAAACACGAAGGTGGCCTGTTGGAAGACGAACCCGATCCCACCTTCATATTTGATTTCGTTTCGAAAAGGGTCATTTGAGGGCAAAGTCCAACTCTGGGCCTCATAGAATTTTAGAAAACGCAAACCGAGCCGTTTTTATATTTAGTTTGGTAAAAGTAATGGAGGGTAAAGGCCGAACTCAGGTCACCGTAGGTGACCTGTTTTAGGGCACAGCCCAAACCCTTTTTATATTTACTTTTTCTAAGAAGGTTAATGGAGGGAGAAGCCCAACTTTGAACTACAAAAAATAGCCTGGTGGAAGATGCAGCCCGACTCCGCATTCATATTTACCCTTTTTTTTGTAAAAGTTAGTTGAGGACAAATTCTTGAAGTCTGATGGACGCGGACAGGCCCTTTTGTTGTTTGTATTTACTTTTCTTAAAAATGTTGATGGAGGGCGAAGCCCGATCTCGGATTACCAGAGGTGACCTATTGAAAGGCATAGCCTGAACCGCTATATTGACTTTTCCCAAGGAGGTTAAAGGAGGGCGAAGTCCAACTTTAAACCACCAAAGGTGATCTTTCGGAAGGTGCAGTTCAAGGCTGCTTTTATATTTATGTTTCTTAGGAAGGTTAGTGGAGGATGAAGCCCGACCACGTTAAGTCTGCGGAACCTTCTTGAAACAAAGGTGACCTTGATTGATGATCGCCGCTGGCTACCAAATCCGTTCCTGTTTTGAGAGGTGCAGCGAAGCCGAGCAGAGCTACACCAAATGTAGTAGTGACGATCTTTATTGTTTTAATCGACTTCGAACTTAATTTAATCTTTCCCATTCGACATGAAGCTTTCTCAGTCTATAGCATTTGACTTCTCATTCGACTCGTTGAAGTTTGTAGAATTGATTCTGTTGAGTTTTCAAAGTTTATAGAAAGAAAAACAGAGTTGGAGTTGTAATGTTATTTTAAAATTTGCACTAAATCCGCCCCTGTTTTTCAATGTCGTTCGGATATTTGTTTTCTTGACGCGCAATATTTAAATTGGTTCATTAAACGAATGTTTGTTATAATGTTATTTTAAAGAATTGATAACTTTGTGGTCTCGACTTCTGGGCTCCGTTAGACGTGCCTTTTGCTATTTCCCAATATCAGATTCCTGGAATCTTAGTCACAAAAATTAAAGTCACACCGTCTCGATTGAGCCAGGTTTAAGCTGGTAAATCTACGATGGGGATTTTCCATTGTCTTATAAGAATAATTATATTTTGACCTGTTAGGGCGTGCATCTGACTTTCGAACCCCACTCCAGTAAGTATACATTGCGCCACAGGAGACGCAGAGAGAATAGGGATTACGTTGATATCTGGGTACTCGAACCAACGTGTGAGTTAATCTTCGGCGTCACCCCTACAAATCCGAAGTGGTTGCAAACCGAATTTAATTGAAGCGATTCTCTTAGTAAAAGAGAGATCGGACTCGAGAAATTCTTTTTTTCGTCGGGTCTTTGTCGTGATATTCACGGAGGAAAGCCGGTTTGTTTACCGAGAAGCGGTGCTTAGAAAGCTTTGTTATGGTGGGAAGCGTTTTTGCTTCAATTATAGTTACGCTGGTATTTCCCAGGAAATAAAATTGTAGAGGGTAGAAACGCAACAATTTTGGTCCCGTTGGTGCAACGTTAAAAGGTCTGTCGAGAACAGAAACTGCCCGCCTTGTAAAGACTTGAATTATGTGTGTGTTTTACATCTTGGAAGCTCCGTGATCCGAATGAACTAAGTAAACTTTAAGAGCGTTTGAGACTCAAAGTGGTTTTAGTTATCTTTAAACTTTGTGTATAAACACTTGGATTTTGTTCTTGTGCTTTTTGGTTATTGTTAACAACAGTGACTGTTCGTTGAAACCTAAGTTCCCTTGAACATTGGTGAACGTGAAATTTTGCGTCAAATACCACGTGGATTAGCTGCTGTTGTGGAAATCAGAGACCTGCATATATCACCTGGAAGGAAGATTGCCGTTATAGTAAGAAAGACCTGTTTTGTTTTGTTATTTGAGTTCTTATGATTGGTTCATTTGATAAAAGACTAGGAGAACGTATAATTTGTGAAACATTCCATACGAAAACCTTGCTTAGGCAAGATTAGTTTCGTATTTTCTCATTGAATTATAATATTTACGAGTAATATTTTTAACTAATTTGTAACAGGAACGTTCCCAGGTAATTTTAGCTTGATGTTGGTTAAATTATTGCAACGTAAATAATAACTTTTGACTACTGTTTTTTTTTGTTATTAGATATAAAGTTTATTTGTTGCTATTTCAAAATTTTCTTTTTGGTTATTGTAATAACTTGTTTTTTTTTACTTTTATTTTCTTATTTGTGTATCAACTTTGTTCTCC
>VTPC01001124.1:30012-44217 GCA_011009095.1 Ignelater luminosus
AAGTTCGGCAGTCAACAACCATCCTAGCTGGTGGTAGTCATTTTCAGCAGTTTCTGTAGATCAAGAGTCTTTACATGTAATATGAATAAAGTATTGTTTTTTTTCGAAAAGCTATCATACAACTAAATCATTATAATTAGGAGTTATGAAATAAAAACTTGTTCTTCTTTCGTTCTTCTTATATCGGATTCTTTCCTTTCTTTCTGATCTTTGTTCTGTTCTCCATTCTTGCTTTTATTCAAATCTGTCAGTAAACTATTAAAGAAAAGTTTTTCAACTTCGTTTGGTATAAAAGCAATCATTTCTGTTAGATGTTTTTGTTTAAGGTCTGGTAGTGTAATATTATATTTAACTTTGGGTAGGTACTTCTTCAAATCTCACAATATTATTCTTTTGTACTTTTCCTTTATATACTAACTTTATTTTTACACGGCGGTCTTCAGAATTTGTTCGATATTCAATATTAAGACTGTTCTTAGTTTAAATAATACTTTTGACATTAGTATAGGGAATGCTTTTGTAGTCGATTGATTTCGAAGTTATCTGAAAATCAAGGTAATGTTCTCTTTTCATTTGAATTATTTTAAATTCGTTTTTCCATGCTTTAGGAATAGATAATGAGGCACGTACAAGAGATAAAAACTCCAGATCTCCAGATTTCTGATATGTTTCTGGATGCAACTGTGGGCTGCGTCGATTTTTTGGGCACATTGCCGTAGCCTGGTTCTGCAAACCCTTGCTCTATAGTTTGTAGATTATCATAAGAGTTTAAAAAGTCCTGTAAAGAGAAACTCATTATTAATTTTCTGTTTCGAGGTGCGCAACTATCAGGCCAGAGAATAAGTTTGGTTAGATTAGGATCCTTGACCACTACTTGTTTCAAAATCTTAATGAGAACATTGGAAATGTGTACGGCTCCTCTTCGGAAATACATTCGTGCCATATGGCATTATAAACTACTTTTGGTTTATCTAAATGTGCAATATAATTTAGTTTTACAATAAAAACCTGATGCGTTGGCCTTTGGTAAACGAATGACATCTTGCATGTCAAAAGTTGTAACACCAACTTCTTTAACGTCGAAATTCTTCTTGTATGATCCTTTTTTTTCAGGATTTCTTAATGTTTTAAAAAGTTCACATTTATCACAGAGATCTTTCTTGGGTTTTTGGAATGCAATGTTAAATTCATTGTTAAAGATCTCTGTGGATAAATGATATTTTACAGGATTCTCCATCGTTCCCCTGTATAGATCGTACATTCTTCGGATGTTCAATCCAGCTTCTAAATACTTCTTTTGTGCTTTCTCCCGACAGTAATGTGGATCTATTGATGGAAATGATCTTATATGTAGCCAAACAGCATTCTTCTCTTTCTGTGATATGACTTTTTTCCTATGTTCCAGTTTCATAGTCTTCTCTTGATTTGAAAAAAATAATAAATCCGTTGTTTACTAATATCCAAAGTATTAAGGAAACACTCTTGGCAAACACACAGTCCTACACTGTATGAATAGGATTTTTTGCTAACTTCTTTATTCGTCCCTTTTTTCACTGCCAAATATCTTTTCACATGCTTCGAATAAAAGTGCATCGTTTGCTCATCGTTCAATCCCCAGAAATGTTTATGTAATACTTGACATTCTTCATGTGTAATTTTTGTTTCACAGTTGAACATACATTTTTCTAACTTAACAGAGCTTGCTTGTCGTGCATTTCCCTTGCTATTTACATAAACGTCACCCTTTTTCCTTTTAAACTTTCGAATGTTGTGTTTCCAATTTTGTTTATTTCGCTGCTTTTTTCTTGTTATGGTAGACTCCTTTTGGTGTACTATTTGGTCTTTCTTGTTAATTTGATCACTGTGTTCTCTTTGTTTTGTTCAATGTCTTCAATCTGTTTTGTGTTTTCAGTTTGTTCACTCACAAGGGGATGACACACTGAGTCTGTTGCCGATCTCGACTAAATTTTTACTGGTGGTGATTTTACATCGAAAATAAGTCGACACATATTTCGTCTAAATATATTATAGGCCAGAAAATGACTAAACTTGGCTTTCACAAAGCTGGCGCTGCTCCCAGCTGTCTTAACCGATTTCAATGAAACTTTTATGGGTGTTTCTACATCGAAAGATATTAGATCGTGTATAGGGGTTTTTTAATATACACCCCGCCAGAATAAAATTCACAACACAGTAACGGCGTAAGCTTACGCTACTTACTCTATAAATTTCTGGATATAGAACAAGTGATTTTTTACAATAAAAACGGTGTACATATGTCTAAAAAAGTGAAAATTGGAGATAGAACAAGACAATTCTGGGGGAACGAGGTAATAAATCCAACAATAATTCTACTTGACTAATAACTTTATTTGTCTATTGTTTAAACGTTAGTGGAAGGTGAATCTTTATACAGTAAATAACACACATACGAGTACAACAATACGAAATGAAAAGCAAAGTGTAAGTTCTGCGTTAAATCAGTATGTGAACGAATTCGGTGATTTTCCAACGGATGTTTTGTTTCGCAAATTTTGTGAAGTTCCGGTAACAGCAACAAAAAAGTTTCAAGTAAAACATCAAAGTAATAAGAACAGAAAAAGCCAGGACAAAAAACAACAATTATTAGTGGCTGCTGTATCGAAGGCAGAACCTAAACCAATAGAATTTTATAAAGGCTTGTGCACAGAATTGATATCTGCAAACATACCTTTCGGAAAATTACAAAATGAGACTTTTGAAAGTTTTCTTAAAAACACACTAAGCAAAATATTCCAGATGAATCGACAATAAGGAAGAATTACGTAGCCTCACTGTATCAAATTACACTAAAAAAATTAAGGAACAAAATAAAAGATAAAAATGTTTGGGGCCTCTTCAGACAAAACAACGGATATGGAGCAAATTTTATTTTTGGGATTTTAGGAAGCCAAGAGAAAAAGAACAAGTCATATTTATTGACAATGAAAGCTTTAAAAGAAACCAATTATTCAGCTATTGCTGCTATTTTTCTAATGACGCGTTAGGTCTTTTGTGAGCAGAACCAATCCAGTATTCACGTGTTCGGTTAGTTTGCACCGATGCAGCACATAATATGTAGAAATCTATGATTAGATTGCAAGTATTCCAACCTTAAATCATACATGTTACGTGTTCAGTGCATAGCTTATATTGAGTAGCTAAATTGATTCGCTCTCTGAGTCGCAATGTGAACACCTTAATCTCTTTGGTAAGAAAACGTATTTCTAAAAGCTCCTTCTCGGTTAGTGACGTTTAGGGATATTGGGGGCACCGATATATCTTTGTTTCCCTTGCTTTATGTTGCACGATGGGGTACCTGGATAGAGGCTGCAGTGTATTACGCAGAAAATTTTGAAAGGATGAAAAGAATTTTGAACGAGTTTGATCCAACAGAAGCACAAAGCATAGAGGAAGCTCTGAACGCTGTAATTGCTGTCATCACTCTTAATTGTGTAACTGTATTGTTATTTCTATTAATTTGATAGTTTCATTGATGTATGCAAGACCCTTCGTAACTACGACTATTTTGTTCAGCAGTTACGCGAGTGAAAACTCGACATTACTTGTTTGGTTCGTTCTATGCCGGATTTCAGCAGTTTGTTTGGTCGTATCTAAGACAGATTTCAACTGAGATTTTGGCAATCAAACACACCATTGCTTCAAAGCAGAAGCATATGGTATCAAATAAAAAAGCATTTAACGAGATTTAGGGCAACACGCTCCAAGCAGTTCTCTTATGGATTTGGTTTGAAAATTGCGACCTACACGGAAGAATTCATTCAAACAACCAAACAGGAAGTAATCATACTTAAAACATCAAATCAGACATTACTGTTTTAATATTAGACCAAAAGCATACACTCAAACAAACTGTAAGGCCTTTCTTTCCGGTCATTAAGCTTCATCAATCAATTTTGCATTTTATCGCATATAGGTCCAGTCAATCCGGCATGAGGCCGTGCATTTTGAGTAGGCAGCGATTTTTTCTGGGGAGCTTTTGGAGAGTTCAGTTGAGTTGTCTTTCGACGTCATCTTGAAAATAAGGATAAATTAGGTTTTTTGTATACAGTATCTTTGTAGGTAATACAATTCTCTACAGGTTGTATTAACAATCTTTCGCTGTAACATTAATAATAATAAAAAAAGTTATGAGTAGAAAGACATGAAAAAGTAGGAAATGAAAAGGAATTTGGCAGTTCTCTGGTGCTCTCGAACAAACCGTAGGCAGCACCAATGTGTTTTAGATCAAATGCAAATTTTTTGACCGGAATTTCGGGGTGCCAGATGCAGAAAAGATTAACAAAGAATCAGAGTGTATGTCTCTATTGTGATAAATAAAACACAATATAAAAAATTTAAAAAAGCAAAGAAATTACTTCTAGCAAAATTGTTAGGGACCAGTTTGCTTGAACACATCATATCATTTCTGTATGTGCAGTTGAGAAGCAGTAGAACAAACCATGTAATTTTTGATAATAATATGAAATTGCTAGCTTTCACTTTATATAAAATAACAGGCGAAAGAGGCTACCAATGCCTTAGGCGTTATTTTGTATTACCTAATATGTCAACATTAAGATCTGTAATAGAGGACATCAGAATCAGGAATATTTTTTTAAACTTTGAAGAACAATGTGAATTGCATGAATGAAAGGGAAAGTATGTGTGTGTCCATTCAAGAAAGTTTGAAGTATTCATCATTTGATAATCAATTGATTGGTTTTGCTTTAAATATGAATACTCCAGTTTTTGCTGATCACATGTTGGTATTTATGATAAGATCCTTGACAGGAAATTGGAAAATTTAATTAGTTACATAGAAAATGTTATCAAAGAAATGTTGCATTGTGGCCTTTATCATTTCCGATCAATGATCTACCAACCGAATTATGGGTATCAGACAGATGAATGTGAATGTATGCACTACAAGTCGATGGACCGAGAGATTGTACATTTTTGGGACTTTCCCCACTTGCTTAAAGGAATCAGGAGTAAATTGTTAGAATCTGACCTTTAAGCAAGATGGGAAAGTTCTTAGAGCAAGTTGGATGGATTTAACACATTTCTTTGATGTTGATTCTAAAGATCCTTTCATAAGATGTTCCTATTTCACTCCAAACCACATCCATTTCAATACAAAGCAAAAGATGCACGTAAAGTTAGTTGCACAGCGTTTAAGTCATTCTGTTGCAACGTGATTGTATAATTAACTACTTACATGATAACCATTAAATTTCCAAGCAATTTTCAGCGCATGCTGAAGGTTTTACATATCTTGGACCAAGAATTCAATACTGTAAACTCGGGTGAACATCATAATGATCCAGTAATTTAAAAAAAAATGAAAAACAAAATTTTAAAGAAACGTGTAATCGACAACTTTAGGTTATCAATAATTGTTGTCAAAACAAAAAGTGTTTCCAGCATGAAAATTATGAAAATGAACATAAAATGAAATACTTTAACAAACAACCCATTTGTCCTAGAAACAATAGTAAAAGAATGTACAAAATCTGAATATGAATGGGCGAGTGAAGAGAGAATGAGGATATTTGATTTGATACGAAAGCGAGTGGGCTACATATGTCAGCAACAAAAAATGCAGTGTGTATGTGATGGCGATTTAAAAAGAATGAATGAAGATGAGAATATTGTACATAGTTTATTTTGAAAATTTAATTTTATGAGTTAGGATACTTTAAGCAGCAATCCAACTTAATACAAATTTTTTAGAAACTATTTTCAAAATTTGTTACATACCAGTATACCTTCAAATGTCAAAAACACAATATTTCCGATTATTTACAAGTTTTAAATTAAAAAATAAAAGATTCCAAAACAAAATCAATAGAAGTTATCAACTCAGATGAGAAGGAATATCTTAGCGATAGAGGAGATGCATATTTATCGAAGATGGGATAGTTTATTTGCATCTGGAAGGTGAGCAGGATGAGGGTGAGGAAACTACAGAATCGACAATGCAATCAATAAATAAAGACTAAAGCAAAATATATGTTTTACATCGGTAATCACCTTTCTGTCTTAATATTTTCTGTTTTTTATGATATAAATATTTACAGAAATTGCAGACTTTTATTTTTACAAAACATCCTTTAACTTAAATCACATTTCTAATTTACCGTGAATTATTGGAAAATTGGAAATCCTTTTTATTCTGGAGTTTTGATTTTTACGTTAAATTAAAAATGATTAAAATCGAACCCCAATTTTCAATTCCTACAGAAAGCGCGTAACGTTAAAAAGTTTGCTGGCTCACCACGAGATCGCGACTGCAGCGCGCTTTGTCACCTTTGAGTCGAAAATCTGCATTAGATCTACAACACACTCGGCAGCACCTAATGGATCTTATTTATCGGCTTTTTAAAATCAGATTAATCGGTCATGGAGGCGGCAGACCAAATCCCCCCCTTCAAAGTCAGGATACCGGCCTACTTTTATTCGTCGCAGGCAGACGGATGTAACGCATCGATTGATACCAGGTTCGCGATGATTGTAGATCTTAGAATATTCTAAAATCTGTTGGCTAGCTAACATTTAAAAATGGAAGTGAAAATTACACAATTTTTCGTGTTTTCTAAAATTACTCAGAAATGTTGCTTTTATTAGTTTGCTAAACTAGTTTATTAAATTACTATACACTTCCAGGCCTCACACATTCTAAAGGTGAATTTAAAGGTATCTGATAACAAATTACTCCATTACAAAAAGAAAAAATATTCAAGTTTTGTTTCTAATATAATCTCAGAATCAGTTAAAACGCTTTTGGTAAGCTCATCTTGAACTTTAGGATTCTTTAAGTTCTGCTAAAATATTTCCGGCATTGTCACTGTCCGTACAGCAATTCTGTCATTGTTGGAAAGTGCCGGACTGGCCTAGCAAGATTGTATCGTGTAGATTTCATCAAGCTTGTAACCCGACCCGTTTGACTTGCATCCTGCTTGGCTTGCACTCTGCGTAGTGAGTATTAGCTAGTGACTGTTTGTATATATTGGGATTTGTGTATAACAGACCAGTTGTATACCGGTTCAGTGTTTTATTTTGGCGTAAACCCTCATTTGACCGAGTAAACTTTTTAATCAAATCCGGCGCCCAAGCACCGTCACCGACACCTACACCAAGAAAATACGCCACACCACTATAGTAAACCAAAACTGAAATTAGACCCATGTATGGGACGGCTTGGACGTCGAATAATCATTTAATCAGTAACAGACACACCGGAGAAAGATAAATAACCTTGAAATATTAACGAGGAGGAATTTCGTGAATACGAATTGAATTTTCCGAACAAATAATGTTTTGTAGTTGTTTTAAGTCATTCGGGTTTTTCGAAATCCGAAATTTCTTAGATGCCCCTGTTTAGGTTTCTCGGACTTTTTGGGTTGGTGCACATAACTTCCAAAAATTTTTTAGTGTAGCACATAAACTAAGTTGAATCAACCAGCGTTGATTATCATCATCTGAGACATTAAAATCAAAAGGGTTTAATGGCTCTGAGTTTGGTTTAGATGGATGGGATCAACTAAAAGGTTCTTTAGTTTTGTCACGGAGAACCAGAAATGAAATTTAACTTATTAATGGCACAAGAAATTTCAAGGTCCGACCCGACCGCCCCGACCGAGGGCAAACAACCCGCTAACATGTCCAAACAGTCTTGACAGAAAAGCCCGAACGGTCGAAGCCCCAAAACAGACAGACCCGTATGGATCGAAATACCCTTACGGCCTGAGAAGCCCGAGAGATCCAAACGGCCCAACAGACCCGAAGGGCCGAAAAGCTCGAGAAGCTTGACAAGCTCGAGAGGTCCAAACAATCCAACAGATCCAAAAAGCCGGAAGGGTGAAGAAGTTCAAAAAGTTCAACAGGATCAAGAAGTCCTATCAGTCCAACAGATGTGAGAATCCCGAAGGGCCAAGAAGTCCAAAACGTCCAACAGGATCAAGAGGCCCAAACAGCTCAGCAGATGCGAGAAGCCCGAAGAATCTAGGCTCGACAGATCCAAGAGATTCAAACAGCATAACAAACCAGAGAAGCCAGAAAGGCCGAAAAGTCCAAAAATCTTGCCAAGACCGAGATGTCTAAACAGCCCGACAGATTAAACAAGTCCAAAGGGTTGAAAAGTCCAAAATTCTGGACAGGATCGATAGGTCCGAACAGCCCAACAGATCCGAGAAGCCCGAAGGGCCAAGAAGTTTAGAAAGCTCAACAGGATCGGGAAGTCCGAACACCCCAATGAATCCGAGAAGGCCGGAGGACCGAGAAATTTAAAAATCTCGATAGGACCGAGAGGTCCGAACAGCCCAACAGATTCGAGAAGCCCTAAGAGCCTAGAAGTTTAAAAAGCTCGACAAGACTGGGAGGTCCAAACAGCCTAATACACCCGAAAAGCACTAAGAGCCGAGAAGTCCAAAAAGCTCGACAGGAACGACAGGTCCGAACAGCCCAACAGATTTAAGAATCCCGAGGAGCCTAGAAGTTTAAAAAGCTCGATAGGAACGAGAGATTTGAACAGCCTAACAGATCCGAAAATCCTGAAGGGCTGAGAAGTCCAAAAAGCTCAACAGGTCCGAGAGGTCCAAACAACTCAACAGGCCCGAAAAGCCGTAAGGGCCAAGAAGGGTCTGTCGGGTCTTTCAAACAGACCCCATAGGTCCAAGAAGCACGAAGAGCCTAGTAGTCCCAAACGGCTCGACAGACCGGGATGGTTCGATAGCTCTAGGAGATCCAAACGGCCTGATAGACCCGAGAGACCCGAACGCCTGACGCATCCGAGTGGTCTGAACAGCCCAACAGATTCAAGAAGCCCGAAATGCCGAGAAGCACAAAAAGTTTGACAGGATCGAAAGGTCCAAACAGCCCAATAAATCAGAGAATCCCGAAGGGCCAAGAAGTTCAAAACAAACACGAGAGTTTGACAAGGACCAAGAGGTTTAAATGGCCTAACAGATGCGAGAAACCCCAAGGGCTGTGAAGTCCAAACAGTTTGACAGGTCCAAGAGGTCCAAACAGCCCAAAAAATACGAGAAGTCCGAAATGCTCGACAGGAACAAGAAGTTCAAACAGCCCAATCGACTCAAGAAGCTCGAAGAAGTCCAAAAAACTTGATAGGACCGAGAGGTCTAAACAACCCAACAAATCAGAAAAGCCCGAAGGGCCGAAAAGTTCAAAAAGTTCAACAGACCTAGGAGGTCCAAAAAGGCCAACAGATGCGAGAAGTTCGAAAAGTTCGACAGGACCAAGAGGTCCGAATAGCCCAACAGACCCGAGGAGCCAAAAGCCGAAAAACTCGACATAACCAAACGGTTCGACAGATCCGAGAGATTCAACAGGCTTCAACAGCACGATAGACCCGATATGACCAAACGGCCTGACTGACCAGACGTAAGCCCGGAAAGTTTGATAAAGCTTTTAAACTGGGGTCCGAGCTTCGATCAGGGCCGCGTAAATGCCCGACTACAAACCCGGGCCTGTGCAGGCCTCTACCACATGAGCATACTAATCGCAAATAATGTAAATTTATATAAAAAAAGAATTTACAACGGGATATCTGAAAAGCTGGAAGCGGACCCCCGAGCTCAGAAGGTTAGCCTTGCTTTGTACCATTCGAAAGATGTCATCAAACTCTCGGAGGACCGCACTAAAACATTCTTGATCTCTCCTTTTTATTAACAAACAAAACTAAGTGAGGAAACGTCATGTATCAAATCTGTTGGCTGTTCTAGAAATCATTCACTCTACAGAGTGATTCAAAAGGTGTGGACATAACTCTAGGAGCTCATTAGTCAGAGATAATGAAGAAAAACTGTTTATTTAGATGCTAAATTTTAAAAAATAATTAGTTAACAGAAAACAATAAAAAATCAATAAAGTGGTTGCCATTATGTTGTATGCATGCTTCACATGGACGAACAAGTGAATTTCTTGCATTACGTAATTGCTCGAGCCGTTGACGAATTTCTGCGACAGCTTGATGAGGTCGATTTATTAAATGTGTAGAAGTATGAAACCGGAATTTCCCTATAGATGGTGCTCGCTATCAGTTTAAAGGCCGTAAGACCGCTTCTACAGCGCCATCTTCTTCCTCTTAACAGCTGACGAAGTTTGTCAACACACAATAACCTAACTTTCATACACCGATAAATTTTTCTATAAACTCAGACATGTCGAGTTTTGTGCCCACGAACTATGATTTGCGGACAGCATTGGTTTTCTGCTATCATTTGAAAAAAACTACTGCAGAATCGCATAGAATGCTTGTCGAAGCATACGGTAAACATGCTCTTGGCAAAACTCAGTGCTTCGAATGGTTTAGAAAATTTAAAAGTGGTGATTTTGACGTGAGAAACGATGAGCGTGGGAAACCACCGAAAAAGTTTGAAGACAAGGACTTGCAAGCCTTATTGGATGAAAACGATACTCAGACTCAACAAGAACTAGCGGAACAATTAAATGTGACGCAGAAAGCAGTATCTCTTTTTCTGAAAGCTATGGGAAAGATTCAGAAAGTGGGAAAATGGGTCCCACATGAACTGAATGAAAGACAGCAAGAAAATCAAAAAACCACTTGTCAAATGCTGCTCGTCAGATATAAAAGAAAATCATTTCTCCATCGAATAGTGACAGGTGATGAAAAGTGGATATATTTTCAGAATCCTAAGCGTCGTAAATCATGGGTGAATCCAGGCGAACCATCAACATCCACTGCAAGACAAAATCGTTTTGGTGGGGTCAAAAGGGTGTAATATATTATGAGCTACTAAAACCGTTAACACTGATCGCTACCAACAACAAATGATCGATTTGAATCGAGCAATACGTGAAAAACGACCAGAATATACAAAAAGGTAACATAAAGTCATTTTGCTTCATGATAATGCCCCCTCACACACAGCAAAACGGGTCACGGATACGATCGAGGCGTTCAATTGGGAAATACTAGCGCATGCGGCTTATTCTCCAGACTTGGCTCCGTTCGATTACCATCTGTTCGCATCATTGGGACATGCACTCGCCGAACAACACTTCGATTCGTATGAAAATGTACGAAAATGGCTGGACAACTGGTTCGCTTCAAAGGAAGAATTGTTTTTTTGGCGTGGCATTCATAACCTGCCGGAGAGGTGGGAAAAATGTATAAATTCCAATGGAGACTATTTTGAATAAAATATTTTTTATAATTTCCAAATAACAGACCTGTAATTTTTACAAAAAAATTCCGGTTTCATACTTCTACACATACAAAAACAATACATTTCGATCTCGGACAGGATTCGAACCTGCGTCCTTTGGTTAACTCTAACCAACTGAATATTACAAGTTCGTTTGCGTATCAAGGTGAATTAGTTTTCTATCAATAATTATTATTAATTATTGTAAACTATTATTAAGAAACTTCGGCAGTTTCAGAAGTGAGGATTAGAAAGTACAAAATTATATTCCACTGTATTAGCATATTATCTTGTATATTGTAGAATAATCTCTAGTTATAATATTATTATGTATATTCTTGTAAATGATTTTCCCTAACCTTGTAGGAATTTAGTGAAAATTCATGAAGACTATCGCTACATCTTAAAGTAAATTTGTTCATTATTATATTGCATGAGGTGGCACTAATTAAGTCGTTACGGTTAACACCTTAATTGTAGTAGGAGATTTAGCAAATGTGGCCCACCTGCTTAACGCCGATAGAGATTAAAATCCAATATAATTAACATGATGTAAATAATAACAACAGCATACATGTATACTAATTTGAAAATCTTTGTCATTTTTTAAATAATATAAAATGAATAGAAACTATAGACCTCTGATTGAATCAGCTGCGTTCATTAACACACCAGCTAGTCCTTTACAAATTGTCAAGTCGTCCTTATAATTTTTTTTAATTAAAAGCAATATTGAATGCAGATGGAAATTTATTTCAAGAGAAACCTGAGAAAATATGTGTTACGACTGCGGTCATTGAAAGAGATGTTAAATTCTAAATGAGGGGGAAGTCGAGGAAAAAAAGGTTTTGCATTATGTAAGAATGCTTTAATTTGACTGACCTTTTTTTCATTGAATTCTAATTGAGTTTTTAAATCTATATCATGTCTGAACCTTTATTTTAAAATTCTACGTTAAATGTAATATTAATTGCAATTTCTAACTTCTACGCGCTAAAATTAACTGCATGCACTGGTGACAGGAAGGATTAGATTTATTACAACACGGTCATATATACATAGACGTGATTTATGATAGTCCCTTAAGTTCGCCCTTCTGACTTATTGAATTTTCAGTTTATGAATAATTTACCAGGGTGACTTTTATTTTTCCCTCTGAGTAAATTATATCTATTTGAATAAAATTGATTCATTCATATCGAACAAACAATATTTGATTTTGTGCATACATATTTCTTTGAAAGAATTGCAAAGAAACGTATATTTGCAGAAAATTGCAGGCAACAAGCAAAAGTCGTAAACGTGAGAGTAGAATAAATTGCGTTCTAGTGAAGAATAACAATGGAGAAAATAAGATGTAACTTGGTGAGGAACGAACGTATCATACTACGATACAATTCGTATCTTTCACGGATATCACGTCCGGAAGTAAATTTCAGCCATTCAAAGCATAGCATCATTGTCAAAAGTCAAAGAATGCAAAGCGCTCAACATCTCTGCATATTTCATGCGACACAAAGAGAAGTGGCAAAATTAAAGGAAATATCCACATTAGCATACTTTGAAAGTTGAAATAAAAAAAAAACGCTACCTCAAAGAAACTATATTCCATGCTAAATGCATCCCTATGACTATAAAACGCTCTTTTTCGCTAAATGAAAAAACGATTAAAAAAAGGTGAATTAGTGGATTCCTTTTGTCACTAATTACAAAGGTTTGTCGCTTAAAGTTTTGGACGGAATTAATTTAAGACGCGGATCTTCTTCAGATAGATAACTTTGAGACAGCGTACGTGTTCTAAATTGATAGTATTGTGCACGAAACGATGCCTTTCACGGGTTCTGATGGCACGGGTTAATCACAATCTCCGACCTTTTCTATTGAAAGACCCCAAAAAAACTGCTGGTGCTCTCGGAAAAAAAGTTATATAAAAAGTGTCTCTTTTTAAAGCGGCGTTCACACTAGATGTATTTTCGCATAAACCCCTACACGTGATCGATATATACGGACAAATGATAGGATAGAAAATATGGGAACAATTTAAGATTAAAGATCGTGACATATTGTTACGCTTTTGTGGAGATTTTTGTTATTTAAAAGGATTTCTTTTTTCATAAAAAAGCCTATACGTATTGTTGGCATATTTGGGTTTAAATTTTAAAGCGTTTCCTAAAGGACTTCAAAGGATGATTATATTGTGGCTTATCTTATGTAACGAAAATGTCTTTCTTGGTTTAGCTTATGAAAGAAGATTAATATTATTCTTTTCTATGTTATATTGTTATAATGTAACGTATACTCTGTTTTCTTTGGCGTAATTACTGCAGTATTAATAAAGTGCATTAAACAATTTGCAAGATAAACGTTGCGAATACACTTTTCGAAATCGGCATGAGATAAGAAGTCTGTTAAAATTCGATTAATCTGTCCGGTTTTTCATCTGAAAATCGAAAATGAATTCTTGGCATTTTTTATTACTGAATTACTGAATTTCAGTTTTATGAAAACTATCTTGTTACAGCAATTTAAGGCTCTTATAATTTTTCAGCTTCAGTAGAACAGTTCATTTTTTGATGGGCACGTATAAAATTGTTCAAATGTTGCCTGCGAGACGTTTTAAATGAAATTTGACTCTTTCCCCCCTGCTTCCCAGAGACCGCCCAAATGTAATGAATTTGGTGCTATATAGAACCATGTAATCCCCTCCAATACCATAGCATTGATAACACTGGGAAACAATTTTGAACATAATTTCTGTTGAGTTTGATTTCTAAGCTGATTTAGACTAAAATAGGCATGCTGATTTCAAAACGGTAGTTAATTTTCTGCTATCACGTCAGCTTTTTTCTTTACAACTTATTGTACCGTAATGCTCTCCTATTGGCCGAGAGAGAACCTCTCTTGTGTGGGGAGGGGTGAAAGACGACCTTGGCGACCGGAAACAGGTTTTTTTAGTTACACACTTATTTCCTTCTGCTAAACAGCCCGATTCCTT
>VTPC01001125.1:0-104058 GCA_011009095.1 Ignelater luminosus
AAAAAAAAGTAAACTAATCTTTATGAAGTTATTCTGGCTTGGTTAACTTACCGTAATTGTTTATTGAAATCGTCTTCGACATTATCATCTTCCCAATTATCCTCCCAAACGCTTATGTCTTGCTCTTCTTTATCTTTACTGGTCCAATCTACAATTTCCAAAATATTTGGATTTTTTAAAGGAACTTAACCTCAAAAGATAAAAACCAACCTTCAACTGGAAATTCTTCAAAGTCGTCGTCCTCTTCCAAAAGTCCAAGATCTACTTTAGGTTTATTGTCGGTCATTTTGTTTTCTTCTTTTAGTTTTAATTCACGATAGTTTTATTGAAATAATAGAAAATTCAAATTTTTCTGTAGAAAAACGACACCGAATGCTGACACGTGATTTCTGATGTTTACGATGTTACGTATTTACTGTCAGTGTTGCCAATTTAAGCTTTTTGTTGCCTGCTTAAACAGAAGGAAAAGAAATTCTCTAGAATCATCAAAAATCTTTTCAAATTACAATCAATTACTTTGCTAATTTCATTTTTAAACAACTAAGCAGAACTGGTAGCTTTTTTATAATTTGGAAATAAGCAGAACATCTTCAGATGTATTAACTGTTTTAAGGTATATTTCTTTATAATAAACACTTTGAAGTCCAAAACAACTATATTCATTCCCTATAATATTTTTGTCAGCATCATACCCTCTACTATTTGCTTTCTGTAGTTTTTCATTGTTTTGTAGACATATAAATCTTTAAGATATAATATGTACTACAATTCACACTGGTGAAAAGCTTTCTAAAATGTACTGTCATAATGGTAAGTAACTTTCATTATAAGAAAATGCATACATTTTCGTTTGATTTTCTTTGCCAGCTTTTTATTTTGTACTTACAATTATCCTGCAATTGAAAACAATAAATAAATAAAAGTAGACACCTTATTATGAACAAAATAAATATTAATATAGCTTGAGTGGTGTAGTCTGTCAAGAATTTTATTTGCATGTTTAGTTATGGTAAAATATAATAGTATATTTTTAATTACATAACGACATACCAGTTTGTTTTAATACAAATACGTACATGTCTCAATTTAAATAAATATACAATATGCATACTTTAAGCAGCAAGTGCAGAAAAGAACAATCCTTAGACAATTTATACATTTTGTAGTGTTTCTGTTTTATTATAATAACGAGTATTTGTATCTGACAGAAGATTTTTCTATTGCACCATATTAACATACTTAAATAACATATACACTAAAATTTGGAACCTGAACCTACCATATATTATTACACACCTATTCTTTTAACAATAAACTTGAGAAAAAGTAATCTGATTGGCACAAAATATATAAATATAAACAATACAGAATGATCTCAGTAATAAAAATCGCAGTATCTACAGAGAGTTTCACAATAATATAATAATTACACTTTTTATAACTTATCAATATATACACATAATAACATATGTATCAAACTCTTTGATTAAGGTCATTTTAAACATAAAGCAACAATAACACCATTAGAATTTTATAATATACCTACACATTACGTTACATGGCCATCATTTACAGTTGCTGGAATGACATGAACTTGTCGCCCCTTGCTTAAATTGTACACTTGTCCAGGACTAAATGGTTCTAATCTAGGATGAGTTTCTGCCGATTTCCTTGGCTTTTCTAATAACATAAGTATGGAATTTTTAAATATCAATATGATTCACATAAAATTATAAATTTTACCTGCAATAGTTGATTCTGCAGGTATATATTTAGAGAGTCGGACAAGAGGAAGTGGTAAGTATCCAGTATTTAATGGCATCACATCTAATACAACTGTTTGAGGTTCCAAATCAGTTTCAAAAGACACAACACCTGCTGTACGACCACATACTGCCCAAATACTCTGTTCTGCTAGCACCTCATACATTAATGAACTTCCTATACTAGTATCATCTAGAGTATGCCCGGCTAGTTTTATACATAGGTTTAAGTTACATAATGCTCCGACTCGGCAAAATTCGTTACCTTTCGTTGGCTCTACATTTGCTTCCACAACATAAAGTGTCTAGAAAAAAAAAGGATATTTTTAGTTTTGTCATTACTAACACAACAGTATCTTGACATAAATTACTTATTATTTTGTAGTTTTAAAACCTCGTTTTAGGTTAAGCCTAAGTGTTATTGTAAACAAAAATAATTTTGAAACTGTTAAGTTCTAACTATTAATGGAAACTGTCAGATAATTAAGACCCGAATTTCAAGATTTATTTACATTGTACTTACCTGGTAATCTGTCAAATCAAAGTTGTACATGTGAATTCTCATCATAGTATCATTTACAACCGTTTCTTCCTCAGGTACAGCTACATAATGCACAGAAAATTGTGCCTTTAATGTTGGAGATTCAATGCTAGGAGTTATCAGTAACTCCCAAGTGAAAGAGACGTTTAATCCGTTAGTAATTATCTAAATATAAAAGAAAAACGTGAAACCTCTATTAAACTTGCAACCAATCTGAAATATTACCTGACTAGAAGGGTCGGTCACATTTAACCCGATTATCTTTATTTTATCACGAACATCTAGTTGTGGCATACTAAGTTCTAATTTTTGTTCCGTTTGACCAGTAACAGTAATCTGTATGAATTTTCTGTGCTGGACTGTGTGTAACCTCCATGATGTTGAAAGCAAAGGTGTGAAGCTTAAGAGTACAGGTATGGGTTTGCTTGCCCAAGGGCATACCAATGTAACTTGATGATCTTTAGATGGAAGCTCGGCTAAGACTCTTAAAGGCATATGAGTAACGGAGAATGGTTTAGTATTTTGTACATTTATTTCCAGGGAGCTTGCAAGCGGTTCGTTTGGAAGATGCTGAATTAATAAACCTCGTGATGCAACTAATTTAATGAGAGTATCCTATTCGAAAGCATGTTGATAACATTCATTTTATTTTGAAACAGATAACAATGATACTTACGGAAGGTAAAGTGTAACTACCAACAGTTAACGATAACTGCATAATTTGTTCAAGTCCAGAAAGCAAGGCAGCGGCTCCTTTGTCCAGTCTTAAAATTGGTTCTTCTCGTTTTACTTCCACTATTAATTTCTGACTTAAACATGATGATATGAGATTAAATTTACCAATATGGATAGCTACATTGCCTAAGTAATATTTTCCAACGTCAGTAGCTTGTTTGGTCAGTCTTATAATGTTAACGCCTGGAGTCAGCACAAGTGGCTGAAATAAGAAAGAAATACCATCATTAATTTAATATTTTGACTTCAAAAAATATCTTAAATCATTTTACAAAAACTACTCATTTTAGACGAGGGTGAGTCCATTAAATTTGTTATTTTAGTTTCGTAATTTATTTTTTTTGGCCATTTCAAAAGAGATTTCTTATACCAACCTATTTTCTTTCACTTTCACATTCTAGAATAAAAACACACAAACATGTGTATACTTACAAGTGTGCTAATCTCCAAACAAATATCAAAATTACTAGTTTGAGAAGCAACTGCACTATCCTTTCGTTTTAATGGTGCATTTCTACAAACCACACTGGCACTAGACAGTTGTTTATCTTGTTTATAATCTAAATGTCTCTGTATGTGCAATCTTTGTAACGCTGAATTATGCACTTTTAAATCTTTAGTTGTAATAGTTCGTCCACTATTTACACTTTTATCTTTCATTTTTTTATGTTCTTTATTTTCTAACTCTAAAGATATTAACACACTAGTACATAAAACCTCCCGAGGAAAACTAGAATCCACTACCAGTTCCACTTCAATATTGCTATCTTGCATAACCGCACCATCATTTTTAACGCTAACACTTACTATTTTAATTATATCTTCGAAAGGCACTACTAACGGTTTATCTAAACTATTTAAACACTTTTGCATTTCGTCAAAGTAGCTCCATCTGATCAGGTTGTCGATTTCCGGTGCTGCACTCACTGCAGCACAGGCTCGAATAAATCTACGAGTGTCGCCAGCTTTCCGATGGCACTCCGCCAGTTCCAGCTGCGCTTGTGCAGCCAATTCACGCCATCCGTCTTGTTCGAACGTACGCAAGACGTCGCCAAGGAAAGCTGCAGCCTTTTGTGTTTCGCCCAGCAACATGTAAAAAGACGCCACTTCTCGACCGATAAGACGGGCTGATCTTAAATGGCCAATGTGTTTATATGTTCCCATTGCAAGTTCTGCTAGTTCCTAAAAAATAAAAATTATAAATACTCTATTAGACTCAATTATAACCATCGACTTACTAGATAATTTCTATTGAATGCTTCTTGTGAAGAGAGAGCTTTTTTAAGTTTATCTGTGGGTGATGGTTGTCCAGATGGTCCAGGACAGTCTCCCATTCCGGCCGAGAGTCCAACAACAGTATGTAATTGTTCAGAAGTTGGAATCTCACCAGGCATTAATCCACATAATTCACCAAGATCCCTCAACTATTAAAATTTTACAGCAAATTAACAATTTCACAGAATTAAATTTTTCAAACTCATACCTTTCTGCTAGCATATGCCCATAAACAAGCAGTATTTGCTGAATATGCTTCGACTTGATCAGCTTGATTATATCGATCACAGGTATGTAACACTTCCATGCATGCTAGAAATAACCAACACGAAATAGCTCCAGCAGGAGCAGTTACATCTAGAAGTACCAATTCTCTTGTACATATATGTAAAAATGGTAAGCATCTGGCTGCCACCTAATAAGAGATTTCAATAAACATTTAATCGAAATCACGCTTGAAAACTACTTACGTCCCATATCTTATTGGTAAGTAACAGCATATGTGCTTGTTTAGCAAATAAATAAGCCCGTAATTCTAACAGAGATGGATCTTTCCTAAGTTTACATGGTCCTAATTTAAGGCCGTGCCACCTTTCCAAGGGTTTCTGGAACTGACTCAGCCAACTAGCAGCGTCTCCAATATGGCCGTTGACTATGAATTGGGAAAAAAGGGCATCTAGTTCATCATACTGCACTAACGCTTCATCATACAAGCCCAGCATTTCGAGAACTTGAGCTAATTCTTCCTACAGACGACACAATATGAAATATGAAACGCACAAATGAAGAACTGTTTGTTCTTACTTGAAGATGAAAATACTGCATGAAATTCCAGCCAGGTTCGTTGCGTTTCTCTCGTTGATGTCGAACGTGGTCTTCGAGTCTCATAACGGCTCTGGCGTAAGCAACTAATATTAAATGGCGGATGCGGCCAACTAAACCCCGCCATGAATCTGTCGATCTTGTTTCTACACGACCGGGATTTATCACAGATATACATCGATCACCTGTAAATATATTACATATATGATAACATGCATAAATTATTTGGAAAATGTCAGATCTTTTTTTTTAAATTACATAATCGTCTTTGACTAGATTAATTTTTAAAATTAACAAACGTGGTTATATTTCATTAAATAATTAATTTCATTAATGATGGAGTTAAACACTTGACTAAGTAAATTGCATTTGTAAACATCATTATTATTATTTCAGAATAAATAATAAATAAAGTGGACCTAAAATAGAACCTTGAGATACCCCAGAAGAAATAGCAAAAATGTTCGAGAACTGATTATTAATGTTCTATCAGACAACTAAAAATGTATCAGTTAGAGAAGGCAGTGTAAATCATCAAAATTAACGCGAATGTATGTCGCCATAGGCGTATCACAAACAAAACAAGGCAGAAGAGCGAATTGTAACCACATGTGCAAACAGACTAAAGTCAATGCAATGCGTAACACACCCCAATTTGCGAAATTAACTTGACCGAACAGTTTTGTGTTTCTGCGCCAATGAGTCACACTGCTTTCTCTAAGTAATATATTTTTACAAATAAATTAGATTGTAGCGGTCTGGTATTCTCGAAGCCGAGCGTGTGATTCACTTTTGTCCACATCTTAGAATTGCATTTCAGAAGACCTTACGGTTATGCAATTTTGTGCAAGTATTATCGCAGCAAAAAAAAAACGGGGTACACTTGTCTGATGATACGTCGGTTCTAACAAAATTTCTCTCTTTTGCATCAGGCTTTACGGTGGATTTGTCAGTTCAATTAATAAGGTACTTACTTACATAATAGTTTTACTTCAACTGAAAGACAGATTTACAAGAGGTAACTTTAAAACTGTGTGGTGCCCCGGTTTTTTTTGCCGCGACAGTACATATAGCTATCGCCGAATAAAGTCCTGCACTGCCGAAATTTTCAGGCCCGACCGGAGACAAATTTGATGCGGCCCGAAAAAAAATACGGTAACTTTTGGATCGATCTGAACAGTTCGACAGAGAAGCCCGAAGAGCCAAAAAGTCCAAGAGACCCCACGGCCAAAGATATTCAAACGGCCCGGTAGACCCGAAGGGTCGAGAAGTCCAAAACGCCCGACAGATTCAAACAATCCAAGAGACCCGAAGGGCCGAGAAGTTCAAAAGGTCCACAGGTCCGACGGTCCGAGAGGCTCAAACGGTGTAAGAGGTCCGAACGGCCACACAAGCCGAGAAGCCCGAAGGGCCGAGAAGTCCAAAAGGCCCGACAGACCTGTCTGGACCGACAGGTCTGAAAGGTCCGGCAGGCTCCAACAGATGTTAGATGTTAACAGAAATTCTTTGTCTTCATTTCTTCAATAAAAACACCAAATAATTTTTCCCCGGGTTTGTTCATTGTGGCAATTTTGTATGTGATTTTCTGAGTTGGTATATGTAGAATGTTGCGATTGTCTGGTTCGCCGAGAGTCAATGAAGCGTTTGTCACCATGGAGAGAGTTAGGTGGTGTTTCTTGGAAATAGGGTGAAATATTTGTTCAGTTTTTTTGTGGGAAGCCTCAGTAGTGTGAGGGTAAGTTGTTTTCTTTCTCGATTTATAGTTGGTCTTATGTGAGTTATTTACGTTTAGTTTCTAATAAGCCGACATCGAATCTAATTCTACTTCGAGTTCAACCCCATGCTCATGCTTCAACTTAAAGATATTACTACTAGCTTCAGTTCCGCTTCAAGTCTTCATCATTTTATCGTGCTTATCGAAAATCTACACGACTCCATAAAGTATAAAGGACGTCTCGTTTTCAAACTGTCAGACAAGGGGAATAGATAAACATCTCATAGGTCACCCTCTGAGATTAGCCGGCCTAAAATCAAAAAGTGTCTTAGTTAAAATTTGAATTCTTGTAACGCAAGCTCGATAAATCTTTCAACTTCGGCTCGCGTCGCGTAAAGGACCAACTAGAAAACCCGGCCTAGTAGACCTCTACCACCGACCAAGCTAGCAGCTTCCACCGTTTTGGTCAGCTGATCCTATTATGTGGTCGTGCAGATTGAGGCTCAGTTCCACACTCATCACATTAAAATGGACGCGAGTAAATATTAGCCGTGATATCGTCTCCAAGTCCCCAGACACAGGAAAGTACGGAAAGTTAAAAACTTCTCTGATCGCCCCCGATTTTAGGAATAACAGAGACGAAACTCCGTCATCTACCGCACAACCTGGAGCTCGGAGGCAAGATTCTGTCGCGAAATCACCACCCTCGCGGAACCGGAGGTTAGTTCAGATATACCCCGCACGCTATAGATGCAGAAGTGTAGTTAGTACTATCTGAAACGCCAGGGACGTCCACACTTGAAGATATGACGATGATTGCGGGCAAAGTGTGTAACGATTACGTTTTTGCGCTCGTTACATAATTCTTCGGTTAACCCTTCTGTCTGTGTGACCTAAAATTTTTGTAGTTTGTATTTGAAGTCGCATAGATAGCGATGATTATCTTTTATTAGTTTCTTTAGATTGATGATACTAGTTAGTGAGTTGATGAATTTTTAAATTATTTCTTATTGCAAGCAGGACACAGGGTATATGGTTTCTATTTTTATTTAATTTCTTACTGTATAAAAATAAAATTTTTACAGATGTCTTTCGGTACTGCTGATTACATGCTGTTAATTTAGATCCGGTTAGCAAATTTAAATGGTTTTCTGGTTATCTTGATCTATGATTGATTAGTTGTAGGTAGCTTAAAATTGTTCTTATTATTACATTTCAAATTTTTCATTTGGAACTTAACGAGTAAATTTTTGAATATGCAGGCAGGTGATGGTAGGCGATGTTAATTTCCTTTATTCCTTTCTAGTTCATTTGAAGTTATGTCTGGCAGAGATGAACTTTGTTTATTTTGGTAATTAATTGATTGTTGTCATGATTCGGATCTGGACCGAGTTAGGAAGTCTTCGTTGTATTAGTTATTTCTTGGATCCTGTTGGATTCTTATTTATTACTTTGATTAGTAATTACAAACTTTGTTACATTGTTTTAGGTGTTTCTAAACTTTGAAATCTCTGCTTTTTTCCTAGTTATAGATGATTAGTTTTTACTTCAGATAAATCTCTGTTAATTCGTCTCTCCAATAAGAATTTTGTCTGAAGCCTCAATAGTTCGGGGGTAAGTTTTTAATTCTTGTCAGTACTTGCTTATTCTAATGCGAGTTGAATTTCGTATTTAGCTTCAAAGCAACACCGGATCATTAATCTTCAATTAATCCCCCCCCCCATCCGCCTTATCCTTCCCAATGTATAGGGTGTCCCAAATTGAGTAGGATAGTAATGGGTAACTTTCTTATTATTATAGTTAGCACTTTGGTTAAATGTTGTGCAATTTTGTATGCTGATTCAGATTCAGGTTAGAAAAGTTTAAAATTCATAACCGATTAGCAATTATTCCAAAAAAGTGAAAATCGCAGTTTCCTAAAAAGTTAAATATCTCCGTAATTTAAAAAACTATGTAAAAAGTTGCTTGCTTCGATGAGAAACACTTAAAAATGATGCCAAAACAAAATTCAAGATGGCGGATTCCGATATATTAATGACAACTTTCTTTTTTAAATGGGCGCCATATTGAATTTTTACATGATTAAATAGAATTTAACCAAAGCTCTAACTATAATAATAAAAAAGTTACCCATACTATCCTACTCAATTTGGGACACCCTGTATAGGACGTCAAAGTTTACTTAAAAACAAGAAATCTCTGAAGATATTAAACACAAAACTATGTAGAATAGTAGACACCTAAGAGTGTAGGATGTAGAAAATTTCATTCCAATAATAAATATTGCAAAAACAAGAAATTCTAAATGAAACTGTGATACCCTTTATCTCGGAAACGGTGCTTTTTCGGACATATATTTATCTAAACTTTTTTACTTATTTTTTCATAAATACTAGTACTTAAAGTTTTCGACACTTTTTTTAACACCCTGTATATTATGATATTTAGTTGGATAAATATCTTCGAGATTAATCAATTAGTTTCAAACTCGATTAATTTCTAATTTGACTTTGTTCTAGTAGTTCTCGAGATTGTTCTAATTAGATAAAAACAAAAATATAGGTTATGGTAAGAGGTTATAAAAAAAATTAGGACGGATAATTCAAGAAGAATTTATATCGGAGCCACCAATGCGTTTATGCAATACTGGATATAGAAGTATGCTTTATGGGGCCGTCTGCAGATTGAAGGGCGTAAACTGTGTCTTTATCCCTCTAGGGTGCAAACTACATTTTTATCGGCTTAAGGCATTTTAAAGTCTTTAACGCCTGATTGATATTAATATATAATCTTTTAGATTGGACACATCTACCACTTATAGTATAACTAGAAACAGGCAAATTTCTGTATTAAATAGAAGAGCTAAGCCTCGAGAGAGGTTTCTTTTATGTTCTAGATAACCCTCCCCCCTTCCCAAGCCCACCTAGGCCAAGTAATGAAAACCAACTTTTTTTTATCAGGAATTGTTCCATTGCCAAATCTTATTACATTTACATCGCCTGCCGAATTTTTTTTCTTTGGTTGACCTTGAACATATGTCACATGGCATCCAGTGCTTTCGTGTGTGAAAATTTCATTTGAAATGATTCCTTTCTTGTGTTTATTCAAAAAACTTACTTTTTGATTGTACTACCAATGAAAAAACTCCTTATTGGTTGACATGTGACAATTATTCACATCTCAACCAATCAGAAGTATTTTCGTTGGTAACACGATAGCGTACTATCTGCTTGTGGACAAACATTGACATATAATTGTAATTTTCCAACAATGATCTTTAGTTTTTATAGTGTGTCCACAGTATATATACACATTCAGTAGGGATAGCTTCTGTCGGCGCCTTTGAAGTTTATATAGCAAAAATAGAAAGTCGCCGGCGGTCCTTCAACATAAATCGTACAGATGGCACTATCAATTCTTGGCGGTTTTTAACTGTTTTAAAATTTCAATCCACAAGACGAGAAACTACACTACAGCTTTTAAATTTCAAATTAAAACAAAATAATTTCGAAATAACCAATTACAGTTGAAACAAGAACACAAATATTAATAAAATAAAAAATAATTTATTGTAACAAAAGGAAAAAAACTACAAAAAATTATATTCTTAAGAACTACAATTATAATTATAAAATCTCTAATCTTCATTTGTTTTATAAAGTCGAAATTTTACAATAGAACTTAATCTCAAATAGCTGAAAACAGCATACTTCGCTATTAAAAAAAACTTGGGATGTTGTTATAAATTTATAATGCTAGTATAATCACTTGCAAGTAAAAGACGGTCAACACAAACAAATAAAAAGTAAAACCGTATTTAAAAACGATAAAAACGTACCGCCATCTAATGAAGATTTTATAAAGGACCACTGGCGTAGTAGAAAATTATTGTCAAGGTGGGGGTAGCTAGTTGTCACTACTGAATGTGTATATATACTGTGGTCTGTCCACTGAATATTTGACATAAAAGTTACTAGTAACTACGCGTGAAAAATAGCATCCTAATATCGCGCCAAAATTTAAAAAAAAAGCGTGTTGAAAGGTTATACTTGTGAAATATTATTGAAATTAAAGAACAAAAAGTGTACTCAAGACAAGTTAGCTATGGTTATAATGAACAATAATAAATAGAAAATAAAAATGATTGCTGTGTGGTGTGCAGAAATGCTCCCCGAAGAATTAAGTTTGTAAACAGCATTGTATATACTTTTATAATTAATTCAGTTGTAAATAGATAGCAGATAATTGTATTACATGTATGTAGTAGTTACTGACGACACAACATCGGCAACGAGAGATCAACAATTAAAAAGAAGAATGAAAAAGGTACAATTTAATTAAATTTTTTTTTAAATTATGGTTTTGCTTTGACATCTAGTGAAAACCACTGAAAACCTGATTGAAATTTACTCGCTGAATTGACCAATACCATGAAAAGGCGCGCACGTGTATCAGAACTGCCAACATAAAAAGTCTTACAAGCTATATCTTTCTTTCTTAATCTTGGTGTATTTTTCGCTGTTAGGTTAAGTAACTAAAATTTGAAAAAACTAATTATTCAGTGGACAGAGTATACCATAATAAAAACACTATTCCACTTATTGGAGAAAAACATCATCGTCGCGAACTCTATGGGAAATTTCAAAAGCTTTTGCCACAACAGTGGCATCATCAGAAACAATCATAAAAATGTTATAACTCTTTAAATTTAGAGACTTATGGCCACTTCTAGCAACGTTGATTGAAGATGATGATGATCACCCTTTCTTCCGCCATTTTAACAAAATTTAGCGTCATCTCTTTGTATTGCTCCTTTTCAAAAAAAAAAAGATTACCGCCAAAAATGTGGCTGATTGGTTTGAAGGTAAACCAGGTAAACATAACACTGTGACAAATACAATATTTTAGGTTAGAATACAAATTAATAATAAGGCTCACAGTCTACTCCACAAACATTTTCACATTTGTTATGTATGTTTAGGTTATATATATATTCCAAATGACAGCTAATGCCTACTTGTGTTGTTCAATTAATTTGGATCGCTTCAGAATTAAACTTGCATCGAGGTGCATAAATTGCTATGTGCATTGAACGTGCCTAGTATCATTTTCAAAAGTATAAATAAACAAGTTGTCATAGCAACCAGCTAACTTGATTCAAAATCCAACCAAAAGTTATGAATTTCATTCTTCATCCAACACTTATAATAACAATGATTTTATTAGGTCAATCTGCTCATTCATTAAAAGCGCTTTGTAAATTTTGAACACTTCTTAACAACTACTTTGTATCTATTATTGCAAAAATGTAATGTGGTTGTTTCTAACCATAAGATGATTATGTTCTATTAGGTATTTGACATAATTGGACTTTTCTGTTCTTTGCATCTAACACCAAAATCTCTTAAGCGTTTGGTCAATGTACACAGATTTACAAAATGAGCAGTTTAATTTGCAAATTCCTGATTTCATGGAATTCCACAAAATAAGTTTGAATAAAATAATTCTATTCCATAGATTTTAATAGACCCATTAATAACAAGGTTTTGCTATTAATAATGAGATAAAGCACTTTACAAGTAAAAATTCAATCAAGAAAAAGATTAATATTCCATTCTTTTTTCTTAATGAACAAATTCCTTATTAATATTTAATACACGTTCATCACATCTCCCTGATTGCATCAATCAATCTGACCTGTTCAATTAAAATAACAGTCTTTCAATCAGTAAAAGTAACCTGGAATCTTGTGTCAAATTAATCAATATAAATCAGCAATTACAACTTTCATTTTAATTAAATGAAACCCACTTTAAATTAATTTACTATTTGAATTTAAAAAGGTGTTTTAATATTTTCTTTTTTTTTATTTACATCCATGACTAAACCTACCTTGTTTAGGAGCAAAATCTGCTCGTATCTTATCCAGAACAGTTGTTCTGGGTAACAATTTGTTAGTACGTTTACCATCATAATTTTCTACTACTACAATAAGCCAATCTGGAATATCTCTTGCTGTTATTTCTTTTAACCAAGATTCAATATCATCTCTCACAGTCGTTTTATATGCATCAATATCCTACAATATACAAACACAATTTTATCTGTAACTTCTTTTAATTGTCAATTTAAAACATACTGTGCATTCTGTCCAATAAACATGAAATAAAGGTTGTCGAATGAGATCCCATTGATTTCCTTTAGGTAAACCGCTCGGACTAAATGGAGTAAAATTAGCACCTATATGCACCGAACGTATTGGTCTTCCTAGAGCTCTTCGCCACTCGCATGAATCTTGTGGTAAAGCTTGTGATAAAGAATCTTCCAACGCTGAAAACACCTCCAATTCTCCAGCACCTACAAAAAAAATTATTGGTCAATTATTGACATGATTAATAGCATTCATTGACCTACATGTTATGATTGGCCGCCTATCAACTAAACCTTCTTCAGGAGTATCTATACCATTCATGATTAGAATTTTAACAACTTTAACCTGAAGGCACTAAGTAACACATTGTAAGATGTTTATTAATGATGGTTATTCGATAATACGTGTTATTCTTTCGCTTAAAAGCAGTCATTAAACGTTAAACTAAAATTAACTTTTAAATACACTAAATTCTGATATTTTCAACATGATTTTGACAGCTAATCAAACTTCCCAGGACGTGACAGTTTTCTATCGATGATTTGTCATGTCATGTTACCAACATAAATAAGTATTGTGTAACCAACATTAAATTTCAAAGTGCGGAATTACACTATGATTAGTTTTTAAACAGGATTTTCCTGTAAATAAGGAAAATCCTAATCATTTTAGATAATTTAGATAGTTGTATTAGCAGAAATAATTCGAAGGTGCCAACTAGTGAATAGGGTCAACAATTACAAAATGCCTGTTAATAACAACGAATTAATTAGTGTTGCACAACAATTGTCCGAAGATCAAAATTTGAGGGTGACAATTAAAGAATCGATGAAAGGAGCTTGCATGGCAGGTGGAGGAGCCTTAGTCGGGGGTTTGCTTGGTGGTCCTATAGGATTAGCGATAGGTAAATAACTTTGTAACATTCTAACCTCAATTGGTTAATGTAATATTTTAGGAGGTACGGTCGGATCTGTATGTGCTGCTTGGAAAGGTTCTGGTAAATACAAATCAGTCGCACTGGTTATTATGGAAGATATGAGTGCAAATCAAAGAGAACAATTAGCAAGTTCTTTGAGAAGAGCCGTAGAAGGCATACAAGTTGAAGATGCAGTTATGCTAACAGGTTTAGTTATGGGTAATGCTGCTGTGCAAAGAATGTTTCTTACTGAGCTCTGTAATTTCTTGAGAACTGAAATGGGTTTAGCTATTACCGTTTAAAACATCAACATAATTTTTTGTATGTAAATATAAGATATTTTCTAGAAAAAATAGATAAGATACTAGGTAATTTGTATTATATCATAAGTAGACATTGCCCTTTGAACCTAATGCAACGGCTGTAAGATGTGTTTTGATGTAGACAGCTGTGATAATGTCATCCATATATTTTTTTTATTGACAGCATTTTTAATGTTCTGTAGCACAAATTATTGATGTAATTATAAATAATGATTGGTATGAAATGATTACAATTTAAAAACATGTAGTTCATTTGAGTTTATTACAATATCAAAATATTTTATACATTATGAAAATTTAGATTCACATTGGTCGCTTCAAAATGATTCTATTTTTATCATGATATTGTTGGCAAATGGTATTTTATAAACTAGAGATGTTTACTGCAGAAATTCAAGTTTCCTGAGAAATCTAAGATTAGATTTCTTCAGAAAACTGCTTTTTTTACAACATATCAGTAATTATTTTAATTCTTAAACTAACTAAACTTAAAAGAAGTTATGTTAATATAATCTATTTGTACCTAATTAGATGAAATTAATAAAAAAATGTTATGAGCATCATTAATTTTTTGTTAAAAGTGACATAAATAAGTAATAGTAATAGATATAGTCGAGCTTAAATGATTATGATTCTTTGTTATCTTGGTTGTCAAAGTGACAGCTAGTTTTAAAGGTTATTTTACTGTCATTCATGAATTTTGGTTCGCTTATGTTTTGAAAATTTCAAAATATCAGTGCAGCCAACATAATTATTTTTCTTTATTGAGAAACTAACAAGACAATTGTAACCTATTTATGTCCTTCCAAAGGAATAGTTCCTTCCATTTCTAGTTCTTTTATAAAAAAAAAGTACTACTTCATAACTAGTCCAACATATACCTCTTATTAATAGTTTGTATACTTTTATTGATTTTTCAAAATCATATTCTTAAGCAACTGAAAAAGGAAATTGGAGCATATTGGTCAGATTACAATATTAGCAACATGCTGCATTACGCTTCAAAATCTTGCAGTTTTTCTCTTTTAAAATCCACATTTACTCCAATTAATTTTTGTCAGTCTCTAATTTAATTTCAATCTAGTAAAACTTGTTAGGATTGTGGTAAATAAGATGGATAAATAAGTAACATGTAACTACGTAAATAATTTTTATATTTTATAAACAATATCTACAACAAAATTGTACCATAAATTTCATACCATATAAAGTCTTATTATTCATACATTTATCACTTATTCAGGATAAAGCTCATGTCAATGTGACGGACAAAGCCAGGGTATAATTAGTACATCTCATGTACTAGTTTCCATCTACATTTAATGATCTAATATACGCATATTACCAGAAACTATTTTATTTTCAAGATTTGCTCCTGAAGGTATATCGATACGATCTCCATGATTTGCAATTATTATAACAGTACCCTATTATAAAAATAAAAAAATAATTAGAAGACACCACTTAGAACAAATATGATAGTATTACCTTTAAAGACACCTTTCCACCAAATGTAACATCACCAGAAACAGTTAAATGGTCCAATTCGATCAAATCAGGAATATTTGCGAAACGTCCTAAAAATTCTTTCACATTCGCAAAATGATTATCTCCTAATTTTACTAATGGTGTTGTTGGGAACATTCTTTGTGGTGACATTACAAGCGAACCATTTTTCAAATTATACAAATTACTCATAACAAGTAAAAGATCAGATGTTTTCTTAACAGGTAAGAAACGACTACGAGGAACATTGATTCCAATACTTTCTTCAAAGGTTTTCATAGCTGCACCAACTGCTGTTTCTAATTGAATAACATTTAGACCTTTCGGAAGTGATTTATTATTTATGATTATTTCCATTTTTAATGTGTCTTCATTCAGAACTCTTTCAATAGCTGTGAACATGAAATTAGCGCATGGTAGATTAGAAATTAATTTAATTTATTTATTTAAATTTTCTAATCATCTAATATCAAGAATGAGAGACTGATAATTGCAATTATGTATTACAAACTAACGATAAGAAATGGTCAGGCAAATATAAGTAACATAACCTCAAACTTATATTAACAAGAAATTAGCAAACTTTCCTTTTTATAATAATAAATTGCAAGATATATAAGTGCAATAAAAACTGAATTTAAGTGTTTAATAATATAATTAATTTATCCTTTAATTTATCCTTAATCTTAAAAATGTCTTGAGCTTTAACCACTTTAATCCATTCTTAACCTCACTCTTGTAACTGGAAAATCATCTTTATAGCATTATAATATTTAATTTTTTGATTTATCCTCTATATAAACACTTTTAATTGATTTTAAATACAGCAATATTTCAAGCGTTGTTTTGAAAAAATACAAATTAAATGCATAAATTAAAAAGTGGGGTTATGCTACGAATGCATACAAAAAATCCTTAATAAATCTACTGCATATTATTGTAAATTCTTACCATCAAGTTTTGCCCAAATGTTGTTTGTATTGAAAAATTTAAACGTTTTAACTGATTTAAAAGCATCGACGTGTTCTTTTGGGACTTGGGCGATTTCAAGAAGGCGCAACTTGTTTTCATACTGAATTAAGGTACCACCCTAAATATACAAAACAGTCATTTATAAATACTTTTTTATTATTTTAATAATTTCATTATTACTCACTTTTACGTCGGCCCTTGTTTTGTCAGTAACTTCCATAACAAACTCATGCTGTACGTTATCTTTAGGATTTAATAGTAAATTTAATATATTTAAATCCACAGTGGCACCCAAATTATCAATATTTGATATGAAACAGTATTCTCTGCCATCATTTAAAAATTTCTTTAACAATCCAGAATTTTGAAAACTTTTATAAAAATCACCGTGACCGGGTGGATACCAGGCTTCCAAGTCTTCATCTATTATACAATTCTTGGCAATTGGAAGTAATGTTTCGCGATTTATTCTTGGATAACAAGACTGATTGAATGCATGAATTTCAATATTGAGATTTTTATATTTTCTCAACACTTTTTCAGTATCTTCATCGGTATTAAATGAATTCATCAAAATTAATGGCACATTTGTTTTGTACGTTTTGTTGAGATGCTGAAAAGAATTATTAGTATTATAAATGAAATCAATAATGATTTAAATTCTTACTTCGATTTGTTGTACAGTCAAATCCAAAAATGTTAAATCATTTCTAACAGCAATTAGAGACTTTGGTCCATGACAACCCATAGACGTACCTAAACCACCATTCAGTTTGATAACAACAAGTTTCGAGAGCATGTTATGAATAATGTCAGTTGTGGGAGTTTCAAGGGTGTTATAATCTCGAACGGCATTGCTAGGAAGTTTTTGTATTTTATCCCATTCAACTGAGGGACCTTCTTCTTCCAAGAACCTTCCAAAAAGTGATGCAAATCCATCTAGTTCTCTTCTAAATTTATCTTGTTTCATTTGGGGAGCTGCTTCTATGAGTTTGTTTAATTCTTTTTTTAACTGATTTAAGGCATCGCGCTTTGTGGCTTCTCGGAATTCACGGGAGTCACTTGCTGATCGTGTGTGACCGCGTACCTGCAAATAAACAAGTATATTTTAGTATACTAAGAGGAATTCAAGTAAAAATAAATGTTATTTATAACTAAAAATCGACACTAAATTTCAAAATTGTTTATTCAACAAAATACTTTTAATTCTACAATATTATCTAAGAACAAATAGATGTTCAAATCAAGCAGCATCAAAAGCGTCTTGCTTATCACTTTTACAAAATTGTTTAAAATAATTGCTGTTGAATTCCCTTTATTTTCTTTTACTGTATATTTTATTCCCAATTCTTTGAAAATATTCATGGTTTTGCCACCATAATGCAAGTCCAAAAATGAACGTTGCCACTGATTATTTGCTTTATCAAAGAAATTGCAACCCAAATAAGAATAATTTTATTTTGGTACTTCTTCTGAGCAAGATTAGCTACATTTATGCAATTTTATCAAAATGTAGAGGACACAAAAAATGTGTGTGGCAAAACACTTGACAATATCAAACAGATTTCTGTAATTTTGTTAATGAGCAAATCAAAAAATTGATACAAGCTTATTTGTCCCGACTACACTACATGAAAATCAGGAAGTAAGAGCTTTTCATAAAGAAGTAACCAAAGCCTTATATAGAAAAAAGATATGTGTAACAGTAAAGATAATTAAGGAGAAACTCAATGTAAAGTAATTATCTTAAGACACAGACTGTAATCTTGTTCTATGCTAATAATAGAGATTCACTTATCTGTAACCTTTGATGAAGTAAGCCAATGTGAGTTTTATTTTTACTCTTTACAGTGACATATTACAAGTGTCATTTTAGTGTTAAAAGGAAATATAACCAACAAATATCAAACAGTTGACTTTTGTCAGTTTTTAAATTCACAGCAAACTATAGTTCAATTAACAAGTGTTGAACTTTTTAAAGAAAAGCCGGCTCTGAATTGTAAGATGTGTTGCCTATTCCTAAATGTTCAAGGGAGGATCTGTAAAACAGACATACTGTATACATTGATGTTTTTTTCTTGTTTAGATATTTTCAATTGTTGGCAAGATACAAAGGATGGGAATTTTTTTAGAAATGTCTGTTTATTAGGAATGAAAATGAAAAACAAAACCATCAAATTAGTTAAGATAAGTACGGATATTCCAATCATATAAAAATTTGTTATTTTTATAATTTATGAGTTAATTAATTGATTTACAATTAGTATTGAGTTGACAAATGAAACAAATTATTATATAAGTTGTGGAAATTCCAAAAATTATCTTAATTGATGCATTTTTTAAATCTAACCATAATTACAATCTAAATGATAAGTTGAGATAAATATCTATGCAAGATGAATTGGAGGAATTATCAAAATACAAAAAATTAATCTGGAATTTCCAGAGAAAGTTGTATTAGATAGTACAAAGTACCAAGATACTATTTACAGTACATGTTTACTTTTATACAGGACTTTGCATTATTTTACATGAAAATCAGCACAAACATCTTTATGGGAAGAAATTAAATCTGAGATTTTTCAAGTCAATGTCAAATTATTGTCAATGACAAAACAATTAACCAATAACGAGCTTAAAGCTTCAGTAAAATACAACTTTATACTTTTACCCTTATTGCATAAATTCCTAACTAAAAGGAAGGCAGAATGCAGCAAGATTACAATTAGAATTGTTTCGTCAGCCAATGGATCTGTTATCTATATAAGTTACTGAATCTTCACTAAATTCATCATTTCTCAAGTTAATCCAAGTAAATAGAAGATTTGAAAAAGAGAAAAATGCTATCAAAGATCTTTTTTCAAAAATGTGGTCTGGAAGATCTCTTGAAAGCATGAAGAGCAGCCTGTTAAACATATCCTTGATATAAAGCAAGATTTATGGTCTAACTCTTATGGATATAAGAAAACTTACTTTTCAAGTTGTAGAGAATATGAAAACTAATCATCCTTTCAACAAAGAAAAGAAAATCGCAAGCATGGACTGGCTATACTTGTATCAGCGTTGCTACAGCGGTTGACTTTAATAAAATTCAACTAACAAAATTTTTCAATTTACTATCCTTGGTTATGACAAAATATAATTTTCAAGCAAATCTATTTTTGGCGCTTGTTGCATAATATATATTCAAAAGGGTTTTGCGTTTACTTCTTTTTAATAAAAGGTTTGTTTCTCATTTTTCCCATAGTGGTTCTTTGGTACTCCAAGGGCACATAGGACCGATTGTACAGATCTAAACTCTGTGGAACAGAACAAAAAGCAAACTAGGTTTCGTAAAAATATTTGCAAATTTCAAATATCTAAGTCCTTGTATAATACAATCGGAACATTTTACAGAAGGAAAAGATTCTGAAAACATCTATCATTCAAATATTTTGTATTACTACACATAAAAGCATTTCTTAAATAAAGTAACTACTATGTGAATGTTATGTATCTGTTACATATCACTGATGATATAATCTCAGTTACTTCTTTTGCAAAAATGTATTGACTATATGACAAAATAAACTAACTGCTACATAAATAAAAAGTTACAGTAGATGTGCATCAGATATACTGCTTACTGGGTAGATTCTTCCAAGATTTAATAATAATAACATCTATCTCTGTCAATAAGTAAACCTGATCAAGCAACACTGCGATGAACTACAGTTGTAATTTCAAACCACCCGTATGCCACTAAAATTACGTGCGCAATCTACCACATACTGTAAATACGTCCCACCTTGTAACTCCAGCAAGTGTATTGCTCCAATTGTCGCTTTTTTCCTTGTGAGGCCATTTAATATATTCTTCTAGAATTTATTAGACTGGCAGTTCTATGACAGTCGGATTACTAGATTTTTTTCTACGAGTGCAGGCGCGTGAACTTTTGCAACAGTTTTGTAATATATCTTCGCTTACGCCAGGCGCAAACTACATCGTTTTATTTGCTACCGATCCTTCACGTAAACTTGATTACAGTTAACTTTATATCCACAATTAGGTGGTTTGCGGAGCACTCGTAATAGGAGTAAATGCGTTCTCTGTGATTGCTTTTGTGTCCAGGGGCGGTAGTGCTACCGAAGGGAGAATGGAACCGAGCTCGGAGATCGATGACAAAGCAACCAGACTAGACATGTCGTATTGCATTTCCAAATCCCAACTTTAATTTCCTTCACGACTGGAGACACAGTCTATACGAATCATAGCTGCTTCGCAGCAAAAAAAAAATAAGATTTGGCTCATGTCAGACTTTTAACTCGAGTCTACAGTCTTTCTCGTTTCTCATTATTTGAGTACAAAGAAGTAAACTTTCGCAAATTTTCGTGTAACATAGATCCTGATATTCTTCATTCATTTCGATCTAATTCTCGATCGTCCTTTAAAGCACCTATAGGTTGACCAGTCAAATGGTCCTCACAAAGCTGAAACTTATCTCGGAACCGCCGAAGTATTACTTCGAAATAGCTGCTCATGTTCTCTCAACATTACAATGCAGAAAATTACATATCATAAAACTTTTAGTTATATCTACTCTCTATCCTGCATACTCTACTCACATTAATTCACTCGTCATCAGTTGTTGCATCCCATAGTTTACTTATTCATTTTCTATTTCTCTGTTCCTTTCTTCATTTTCTGTATCCGTCATTATTTTCTTTATTTGATAATTTATTATTTCCCAGCCCTCTCGGCTTTCTATCATTAGTTTGATCGTGTTTGCTATATTTATGGTTGTTCCGACCCCAAGTTCCATTGCTACTCCCCGTCTTTTTCGCCTTTGGCATTCATGCAAGGTATGTTCGACATTGTCGTTTGCATCATAGTACCAACAACGGCTCGATTGTATTTTCCCTATTCTGACTAAATGTGTTCTCATGTTTTCTTTTCACCTATATCCTTAGGTTAGAGATGAGTCTTTCGGTCCTGTAAGTGACCCCATCGTTCTTGCCACTTGTCTATCATTTCTTCCCTTATTTCTCTTTTATTGCGTCTATCATTTCACCAATATACCGGTCTTCTTTTGCGAGTTTAGCTTTTTTTTTTTTTTTTTCGAAACGTAGCGTTGCATGCATTTTTCATACTTCTTTTCCATTCTTCCGCTGAGTATTGTGCTCCTTGTTCCATGGCCTTTACTATATTTCCCTATTAAGGTTTTCATAATATTCATTTAGCTTGTCCTTTTCTATTTACCACCCTGGTGTTATGTTCCGGCCCTTCTGTTCTTGATGGCTTCGAATATTTCATGACTTCAAATATCATGTTCCTATTGATCACTTCGGTAACATGCACGTTTCTGATTTTTCTTGTAATGTTTTCTGAATACGTGGTTATGTCTATTATACATTGCAAATTGTCTCTTACGAACGTGGTGACTTCTTACCCTTTATACACTACTTCTAGGTTTTCCTGTATTATCCATTCGGTGAACATATCTCCTTTCAGATCTGTTGTTTTTGATTTCCACGTATGAGACTTTGGATTGAAGTCTCCACACAACTATTTTGCTTTCAATGCCATGTGAGTTTAGCTGTTCTTTAAGTTTGTAAGTGCCCTCTCGTATTCTTGTATGTTGATGTTTGGTAATATATAACAGCCGTGTATGTTCTCGCATGCGTTCCATGCCCCATTTTGTATGGTTCTTTTATTTGGTTCGGTTATTACCATTACGTCCACTAGTTTTTCCAGGATGGTTTTCTGCAGCAGATACTTGTAGTATCTTTAATTTATGCATTGCCTACTGTTAACTTCTTTCTTTTAAGCTTCTTTAGGCCAGACGCAACCTGCTACTGATCAATCTGGATCATCTCTCTATCTTTAATGGCAATTCCAAATTTCCAAAACTGTATTAATTGAAATTTAGCGAATAGTGATCGTGATAGATAACATTTTCTGCAGAGAAGTGCAAAGCACCATGTAGGATATCGTAGCAGCAGTACCCAAGACAGCTTCTCAGGCTGTATGAATAGACTTTTTGCGATTTTGTTGCCTCACTTCGCAATCACAACTGAGTGCTCTGTTATCTAGTTGCTTCACTAGATATCTTTGCAAAGTCGATGCGCACCTTGAAAGTACCTGTAGTTTGCACGTCGAATGCAAACCAACCATCATATGTAGCTTTGTAACGATACCCACAAATGCTGCAACCCTCAAATTATTGCACCACGAGCCATCACCGTTAAATTCAATTACAGTATGATCAATCAACTTGTGATTATGTGCCAAACGAAATAAAATCTGTCTTTTTCCAGCTAACAGTGACGGACAGACGACCTCGGTATTTAGTCATGTTTGGTCATATACGTCATAATGTCTAATAACTGACGTGTCTGAATGAACCAATGAATCAATTGCCTGACTTCAGTTTCCATAATTGTTCAGTTGATTCAATTGTTTACATTATCATTTAAAGTTTCTGATTTAGTCTCATTCAGGACGTCGTAATTTACAACAATTTTCGCTAGATTGATGATTTTTCTCTTCGTTGGTCGTCATAAAAGTACTGAATTCTACCCTGAGCACGCATGCCAAATTTCATCCTTCTAGCTCTTCTCATTCTCACTCTATGAGTTTTTCTCGTTCAAATTTGAAAACTCGCTAGCACTGGCCCTAAAGATGGAAAATTTTTTTGAGGGTACACAGGCTTACTACTGGAACAAACACCCTAAACTGGGTTTCGATAACTCGCAAAAGCTCCCAGGAACCTTCCTCTGACGGAAATCGTATGAAACCAACTCGACTTTGATTGGTTCAAAACAATGGCTGGGAGACTCTAAAAACAGTGTCCTCGCCCAAACTCCCCGATTCCGGGTACTAAGGTACAGACGGTTTTTTCGGCCTGTGCCCCTTCCTTTGCCAGGAAGGGAGGTGACGCGCCACTACTGGGGCCAAGTGGATTAGTGTAATTAATAAATTTGAAAAGTAAAATTGCGTTTTTGTTTTGTACTACTCAGTCTAGCTACAACTAAAACCAGTGAAAATGTAAGCATGATCGTGACGAAATTTAAAATAAAAAAAGAATATCGATTATCTCGAAAACTATTCGAGATATCTAAATAACGATTATGTATCTGTAATCAGGAGAAAATTCTAAGTTGATTTCATATGTAACATGTCCTGTAAAGTTACGGGAACATGGTAACAGACCAACAGAATGTACGAATTCAGAAACGAAATTTTTAAATTTCGTCAAATATCCATAACTCTGAGAATCCTGCGATTACCAAAATGGCCATTGTTTTTTTTCGACATGTAGAGCTAAATCACATATTGGAAAAATATCAAACGTATGTTATGGGACATCCTATAAGTATTTCTAAATCGTCAATGTGACAAATACAAAAAATAAATAGATGATTGACGAAAGTTAAAGCTCTGCACGAGCCGGAACTTTCAGGCCCGGTCCGACTAGGATTAAAGTTGACACGGCTCGAAAAAATACCGGTAACTCTTTGATCGGTCGGAATAGCCCGCGAGTCTCGAACGGTCCGTGACCCCTCAATGACGCGACAGGGTCTCGAATGACCCGATAGGGCCGGGAGACCCAACAGGGCCGGAAGACTCGACAGGGTCGGAAGACCCGAGAGCGCCGCGAGACTTGAGAGGGGTGGGATACCTTACAAGGCCGGGAAGGGTGACAAGTCCGAGATCATTGAATTATTCGACAGGCCAGAACGACCCGACAGGGTTGGGAGACTAGACAGGGCCGAAAGAGACCCTAGAGACCCCATAAGACCAGACGACCTGATAGGTCCGGGGTACTCTTGAAAAAAATATCCGAGCTGCGCAAAGGTAAGACTAAAACACCCGGCCCGTAAGTTTCTCACTTCATAGACTACGCAGAGTGAGTTTGTTTTTGATGGCAAGTTAGTTATTCCTGTTGGATTCATGAAGCTCATAGTAGCTGATTATTCGATTATCCGTTTGATCAATTAATCGTATAATATAATTTCATTTGCGATGCACCTGCAACAGCTTACGTATAATGTTCCAAAAGTCATGGAGGCTACTCTCTCTTCCTGTGATAAATGCACAGAGATTGACGAGCATTTAAATGGTTCTTCGTTTTTATTACAAGTAAGTAGCGATCACCATTTGGGTACATATTGTGATACAACACAATGTTTATTGAAAGTTTATAATTATCTATTATATTTTTACGTTTATAATTTTTTTTTATGTCAAATAATTTGGCCAAAAGTCAAATAATTGTGATTAAAGGTTATAATGTGATTATTTTATGCAACTTGGATGATCTTTTATTGATGATCTATAATAATGACACCATGATCAACACGTGACCAAGCTCTATCAAGTTGACAGTTAATTAATCAAACAATTTTACATTTCCTTTTTATTACTTCAAAAAAAAAGTTTAAAATTTTGTTTTCTATTTTGAATATCTTCAAATTTAACTTATTTCTTTTTTATCTACCACCTTTTCTTATTCTTGTTTAACTTCACTTAACCACAACCTTGTTAACTTTACGTTTCCTGTTCCTTTTCCGCAGATCTCCTTGTTTACATACACCCTTCACCGCGTAGGTCTTCCACTGTTAATGATTATCCAAGCCTCCTCAATATGTCACCGTTCAGTCCACTGGCTGCTTAAGTCCTCACCAAAGACATTTGAACCACACATATCAACGATTCCATTATTCATCCATACAATAAAATGTATTAGAATGTGAGTAAATGAAATAATGAAGTTACTCTTCGTGGAACTAATTAATTATTTTTTTTTATTTTTTATATCGACCAAATTTGTTTAAATGTTCACGAAGATTGCAATTTGGAACTAATATTAACTTTAACTGAAATGCATTGTTGTCTCTCTCAAAGTTCATAAAATTGGCACTAATCAAGTTATATTTTTTTTTGTTTCGATTTATGTTTCAAGTTTATAATTTAACTAACATAAACAACACTCACGTTAATTCACGAAGTTGTTCCTTTTTTTTTTATTATATTTTCCATTCTCCCACATCAACAATAAGAAAAATCAGTAATCAGGATATGTACCATTTTATTAACATCATTCTTTTTAAATATGCTTCTTTTAATACAACTTCAATCATGACAAATGTAATTTTAATTAATAACTTTTCTTTTCTTTAATAAATTTTAAATAACTTTTCTAAATTTCTAAACTCTTTTTAAAAAAATTTTCTCTCCACTTCCTATCAAGAATTATTCAACAAATTCAACTGTTTTTTTTACATAAACTCCTTATCAATTTTTATCAATAAACAACTATCATGTAATCATATCATTTAACTAATCTAGAATGTTCATTTTCTTAACTTATTTACAAATCGTAACTTATATACTATATAATACATTTCCAAATATTTAAAATGTTCAATTTAATTGTTTGATACTTTGTTGTCACATTTTATGTCTTCAAAATTGAATTTAGTGAAGATCATTGTCATTATTACTTTTTCTTATTTGGGCATCGCTTTAGATTTTTGAATATCATCACAATATCCATTCATTAACTTTACTAAATATTGAATTAGTTTCAAAGTTTCTGTTATAATTTAATTTTAAGTTTCGATTCTCCCGCCAGTTTGCGACCGCAACATCACCTTGGTAACGGTGAGATCGGACTTGTGGTTGCGACAAGGAACACTTTCTGTATTGTCGACGTATGTTGTGCGTTCGTTGTTGGTATGTCGCATTGGATAACCATAAAGATATTTAATAGCACAAATAAATAGTAAAAATAAAATTTTGTTGAATATATACATAGGTGTATACCTATGAAATGAGACTTTTTTTTTCAATTTTAAACGTTTATTAACAAAAAATGGTTACAAATTTAATCTTCAAAATAATAGCCATCGCTAGCGACACATTTTATCCATCTCTCAGGCAATTTGTGAATGCCGCGCCAACAAAATTGGCCGTCTTTGGCCGCAAACCAATCATCGAGCCATTTTTTTGGCTTCTTCGTGAGAATTGAAGCGCTGCTCGGAAAGTGCGTGGCCCATCGATGCAAACAAATGATAATCGGAAGGCGCCAAGTCTGGTGAGTAAGCCGCATGCACCAGCGGTTCCCAATCGTACGTCTCCACCAATTCCCGGGTCGCTCTTGTTCGATGTGGTGGTGCATTGTCATCAAGAAAAATTACTTTGTGACGCCGATCGGCATATTCTGGGCGTTTTCGGTGTATAGCGCTGTTCAAATCGGCCAATTGTCGTTGGTAGCGTGCACCGTCAACTGTTTCACCTGGTTTTAATAGCTCGTACCAAATCATACCATGCTGATCCCAGAAAACACACAGCATTGCCTTGCGGCCGAAGCGATTTGGTTTGGCCGTTGATTTTGGCTTGTGGCCGGGCGGACCATACGATCGTTTACGCTTGGGATTGGAGAAATACACCCGTAACGATTCGATGCAAAAAAGACTTCCTTTTGAACCGGGAGAGCAGCATTTCACAAGTGGTTTTTCGGTTCTCTTGCTGCCTTTCAGTCAGTTCATGCGGCACCCATCTTCCGACCTTTAAAATCATGCCCATGTCTTTCAAACGTTTGCAAATGGTTTTTTGGGTCACTCCCAACTGCTCTGCCATCATTTCTTGCGTTTGACCATCATCTTCATTCAACAATGCTTGCAATTCGGTGTCCTCAAACTTTTTCGGTGGCCGGCCACGTTCCTCGATCTCCACGCTAAAATCACCACTTCGGAATTTTTCAAACCACCTGAAGCACTGTGCTCTGCTTAGAGCATGTCCACCGTAAGCTTCTATAAGCATTTGATGAGCTTGAGAAGCGTTTTTCTTCAATTGATAACAGAAAATCAACGATGTCCGCAAATCGTAGTTTGAAGGCACGAAATTCGACATTTTTAAGAGCGAAAAAAATGCGTTGTTGTATGAAACATCACAAACAATGAATTGAATATTGTTGACAGATGACAGACGAAAAAAATAAGACATTTGGGACAGTTTAAAAATACTCCTAGCGACATCTGTGGTCTAATAGCTGAAAGTCTCATTTCATAGGTATACACCTGGTAGTCCACATTTTTATTGAACTTAACAGTTTCCAATAGACTAGTATGTACACGCAGTGTGGCTTGGTGTAGTACGAAAACTTTTGAAGCTGTGTGTTGGAAATCCTCTTACAGTACGGTTACATAGTCGTCTACTACATAATAAATATATCAGAGCAACTTGTGCTGTTTATTTTCTAAATTTGTTTGTCACTCACTCAGAAAAGGTATACGGTACATAATTTCTAATTTACAACGTACACATTCTTGTGCATTTACCATCTGATGTTGACCTGTATAAGTTTTCAGCTTTTCCTTTCAAAAATTATTTAGGACACTTAAAACGCCTTTTGAAGAATGAAAAAGTTCACTGTTCGAAGACTAATGGTTTGTTAGCAATACAATTAAAAGAGAAGTCTTACCAATTACAGCATTTTCTTGAATTTAAGAAATTTTATTGGACTGAAAAACAATGTAAATTTGCTACTCATCTCTTGCTAAATGACAATTACTAACACAGTTATTCAAATATATAATATTGTAACGCGACACCCCTAGAATATTCTAGAAAAAGTCCCGAACAGTCTCGAACAAGCTGGTCGAATGTGCCGGAGAAATCTCGAACTATCGAGACTCTTCCACCGTCGAATGTTCCAGAAGGAACGTGAACTTTCTGGGCTCATCAAGAACCACGCGGAAACGAATATAAGGCGGCGCTGACCGAGCAGAAGCAGTTGTACAGTCAAGCAGCTAGTAGTTACGAACGAAATAAATGTTAAATAGTGATAAATAAATTCTTCTGTACATAAATAAATAAATAATTTAGTGTAAATAAATACGGGAAATAAATTGTAGTAAATTGAGTGAAAATAAATATTATTAAATATAAATAAACGTTTTATATAAAAAGAACATTACAATATATACGTTTTAAAAACGTCATAGCTGTCACTGACTAGAAAGGAAATAATTTGTAATGATACTGACGTCATAATTCCGTCTAAAAAGTGACGTCATAGGAATCTGTCATACTTTCGTCTTTTTAACGTAACTATCACTTCAAAATTGACCTAGAAAAGACGCTTTTATGATGTGAGCCTATTAGCTGAGTTTCAGAGTGTCAAGTGTGACCAGTTCACGTATGCAACCGACATGTATTAATTCAACTGATAGTAAGAAAGAAAATTCATGCAGCGTAAGATTTAAAGAAAACAATAAAATAGATATTTAGGTATTTTATGGTGAAACAAACTGTTAATGAAGTCTTGAATCGCCCTGTATATAAATGAGTAAAAGAAAAAACAAAATAATAAAAATCTCAATTAGAGATACACAATATAAATTGAGATAAATTTATCTCGTTAAAGTAACAAGCAAGTTAGCCAACATTTATTTTTTCGCTCGTCAAACGACAATGAATTGTATTTATTAAAACAATATGCTAATATCGCGAATCGCACGACGCAACTATTATTTTATATTACAGTAGCTACCGCATCATCTGACAACCTTGAATTTGAAAAATAATATAATAGAAAACTATTTTCCTTTTAAAACCTTGTGGATCTTCATGGAAATTTAAATTAATGAAGGTTACATTAATATAATTATTTCATTAAGTAAAACTGAGTTGGCATTCCTGTATTTATTTTTAGAAAAAATCGGAAAAATTATTTATAAATAAATTAATAAATAATAATTTACTATTAAAGAATTTAAATGCATCAACTTAATTTACCAAATAAAATAAAATAAAAAATTAAAATCTTACCCTATCAAGTATACTATCCATTATATGATTTTGTGCACACAAAACAACACTCCAACGCAAAGTGTGTAGTGTTTAACTTTATAACTTACATTGACATGTGCCCCTCGAAGATAAAGCTACAATTTTATCATTGCCGGAGTTCATCAAATATTATCAATACTTTATTTTAAAAAAAAACAGAAATAATTTAATAACGTTAAAGACGTAGATAACAAGATTAATCTAGCAAGTATAAATTATTGGTAAAAAGCGACTTACGTCCAAAAGTTCTAATTTCAACAAATCTAGCGAATATCCTTTTTTATTGTTGTTACTGTCTTCATTACAGTTATGATTGCTGCTATTATTCAATAAAATACTGCCATTCATATTTAAAAATCAACAATTTGCACTACTGAAGCTTCACTGTATGCTCATTGCAGCAAACGAGATAGTTCTGCGTTGTTTGCCCAAAAACGTGTTTGAATTCATTTATAAACTATTAACTAAATTACACAAGTCTGTTTTTTGCTTAATTAATTATTCCGGATTATTAAAAGACAAACAATAAAAAGAAAACTGCGTAATACCGAAGAAACATAACAAATAGATGAGTTTTCAAATTGAAAACATCTTTCAGTTATGCCAAATTCTAATCTAAACACCATAAACAATGAATAAGAGGAGTTTAACGAATAATGTGCAAACTTGCGTAATACAAAAACAAATGTCAGTGCTCTTCAAATCAAGGTAAAATCATAAAAGGATGGGCAACGTGCGTATTTAATAAAAGCGCAATTTTCGAAGTAAACAAAAATCTTAATACTATGCCAAGCTTGCTTTTGTTTTTCTTAGAAGTGTACTATTAGAAAAAGAGAAGATTATACTCATTATTTTATGAATGAATATTAAAAGTCATCGTTATTATAAAATCAAACGAAAAAAGAAATAAAAACAATCTTGTTTTTAATTCATATATAGTCATTACAATGTAAAAACAAATGAATATTTGAATACAATATCTGTACGACTTTGTTAGACAAGTACTTAATTAAATAAGAAAAGTATTTCGCACAAACTTACTTTTATTAGCTGCATCGGCGAAAAGTGACGTTCCATAGGGATGAGTTAATAGATTCCTGCTTTTTTATAGTTGATTGGAAATGGAAAAGAATCCATTTAGAAAATGTTAAATAATCTTGATTACCGTTTACGTAAACGAATATATTTCTCTCTTATTTGGTTTTCTTCGCTTTTTGATTTCTTATTTGAATATGATAATACTTTACAAAACACGTAGATATCTTTTAACTTGCAGTAATTCTGAATCGTCGGTTTTTAAGAAAAGAGACCAAAGCGTAAAAATGTTAAATTTACAATCAACAGTAAATTTCCGAGAACTAAATAAACGTGTCGAGGATGTGATGTTATATACCCCAGGCACTGTGAATATTTCACATCTATATTCTTCCTTAATCTCCTGTTCAATACCCATAGCAAAATAAATTTAGAAGAATAACTAAATTTCAGATAAAAAAATTTGTTTAACCTCGACTACACATGCATAAAATTAAAATAAGATATAATAATAAGGAAAATCTTCCAAGTTTGCTCAAATATACAAACAATAGAGATTAGTAAACTAATGAATACCACGTAGAACATAAAATAAACTAAAACTAATAATGATAAGCAGCAAGATTGTGGGTGAAATTTAATTATTTGCTTAAATATTACATAACTGAATTACATACATACAGTGTGTCCGAAAAGTATAGAATATCCTATATATCTCAGTCAATATGCATTTTATGTTAAAAATGTTTCTTATAAAAGTTGTTCAGTGTTTGGTTTTACATCGCAGGGCAACACCAAATAACTATTTTTAAAAAACAAAAGCGCAACGAATAATGCTTCAATTTTTTTAATGGGAAAGTATCCCTTTATTGTACTCATTTGATAGAGAATATTTTTCTCTTTTCAATGATGTAAATCTTTGATACACTTACATAAGTAAATTTTGACTAAACCGCAAAAAATTGTTTGAAAGTTTATTTCAATATTCAATCTGTTACGAATTGAAGATTTTGTATAACTATACTCTACAGTTCATAGAAGATGTTCAAAGGGTGCACCATTCACAGCTTGGCAATGATAAAGTCGTCTTTCAATTTCATTTATTGCATTTTGAATCGTTTCTGGTGTGATGGCTCTAATCTCTGTTCTTATACAGTCTTTTAGAATTTCAATATCTTCCGGCATATCGACATAAATCTTACATTTGAGATGGCCCCACAGAAAAAAATCAAATGGACTTAAATCCGGCGAGCGAGCTGGTTATTCTACTGCACCTCTTCTGCCTATCCATCGATAAGGGAAAGTATTGTCAAGAAATGAGGAGAAATTCCGTCCTGTTGCAACCATATTCTGTTATGGGGTACATCTGGATCTAGTTCATTAGGAAACAGAACAGCTGAAGCAGGAACTAAGTTAAATCTTAAGAAATCTAGATAAGCATCCGCTGTTAAATTATGTTCTATAAAAAAGGTCCCAAATTTGGGTTCCAATAATTCCTGCCCAGACATTGATTTTCTGCTGATATTCTTCTTCTACATACCGGCCAGGATTTAGTGAAGACCAGTAGCGCGTGTTTTGCTTGTTAATGGTACCATTCAAACAAAATGTTGCCTCATCAGTGAAGAGGATATTTTTATGAAAATTTGCATTTTCCTGAAACCTATGTGCTATTTCTTCGCAAAATTGTAATCTTCGATCTAAATCATCTAATAATTTTTGAACTACACAAGGTTTATACGGATGCCACTTTTCCTTTCTTAGAACTTCGTGTGCAGCGGATTTCTTCAAAGTACGTTCACGAGCAATTTGTCGAACAGAAACATGCCGATTTTCCACGACAACCAACATTTTCACGTTGTTGATTATTTAGAACTTTAGGTCTGCCCGTTTTTGGACGATCTTTGACAGAACCCGCCTCACGAAATTTATAAAAAAAAATTACTTACAGTAGACTGTGAAACATGGTATTCGAGGTTCATGTTATTAAACAAATTCCAAGCTTCTTCCTGTGTTCTTCTTCTGTTTCTATATCACAGCATCATTAAAATTTTGATACGTTTTTCTGATAAATGATTCATAGCAAGTCGTATTTTTGTAACTTTGTTGTACTCACGTTAATCAAAATGTCTAAATTAATTAAACGAAAAACTTTTCACTTTAGTTCGGTTATTAATTGACATTTCTACGACGCACTCAATTGTTGCAACAAACAAAAGTGTATCACACCGACCATAATGGAAAAGTAACAGATGAATATTGAAATAAACTTTTAAGCGTTATTTAAACAATTTTTTGCGTTTTAATCAAAATTTACTAATTGAAGTGTATCAAAGTTTTACATAACTGAAAAGAGAAAAACATTCTCTATCAAATGAGTACAATAAACACCTTCCCATTAAAAAAATTGAAGAGTTATTCGCTTTTGTTTTTTTTTTGTAAATAGTTATACACAGTGTATATATAGAGACATCGAGAATGATTTCAAACCACGTGACCACGAAATTTACTGTTGGCTAGGCAACACATCTTGCACTACTAGCAGCCCTTTAAATGCGTTAAATCTAACTTACCTCGATTAACTCACAAAAAGCAGAGTTAGTCTTGAAAAAAAGTGATCTTTAAGTAGAACCAAATAAGCTGTAAAACAACGCAAAACAAAGAGACAAGAAATAATCATGGAACGTACGCACAATAATACAGGGACATCATAAATAGGAGGAAGCCACGTGACCACGAAATTTACTGTTGGTTAGGCAACACATCTTGCAGTGTTGGCAGCTCTGTTGTAATAAAGAATTATGTAGTTTTCCAGTGGCGTAGTATTGGATATATGATGAAACTACTTAGAAACTTCAATATTTAAAGATAATTATATATAAAATTGGAAAATTAAAAAATGACAATATATTGAAGATATTTTTAAAAACAAGAATTAGATAAGGCCCAAACAATGCTGATGTAGCTGTTGAACAAGAGCTTTTTAGTTATTTTTTCAATTTTATTAAATTTAACTGTCCGCTATGAAGGATTTTTCATAAAAAAATAATTATGCAGGTAGGGTAAACGCACCAATACCTGGTCATTTAAAGAATATTTAAAGTTCAAACTCATTTAAATTTAAAACTAAATATTTAATAATGAATTCTTTTGTATAGTTATGCATGCATAAATGATATACATACTCAATCATTAAGAGTCATTAAATGTTTAATTTTATATTTAAAAAAACCATTTATCAAAATCGGCACTTCTGGGAATAATTAAAGATTAATAATTGACGTGTAATTTTTATTTTCTGAAATTAATGTAACATAATACTTAGAACTAGGTATGCTAGATAACAGAACTAAAAATCGCAATTATTTCAGCTGCCATAATTTATTTATCAAAAAATAATTCATTAGGTAGCAGGTTACTAGAATTTAATTAAAAATAATGGCTTACATTTATCCTAAATTTTACAATTTCATTTAGTTATTTTACATTTTATTGCAATTTATGTGCAAATTACATAAATGGTTCGATATGGCCACCCTGTTTCTCTAAACATAACCGAACTCTATTTTTGATACTATCGAAAACTGAAACTAAGGTTTCTGGTGATATATTATTAATTTCATTTTGTATGGCCTCTTTTATTCGTCAAACCATCTTGCTGGAAATAGCCCTCTTGGATTTCATCATCCAATAGTTGTTCGATAAAAGGTGTTAAAATATTATCTCCACTGATTGTGTCATTAAAAAAACAATGGACCATAGATCCTGCGTCTTGACATCGCAACCTATACACCAACCTTCTGGGGATGCAAACTTGTTTCTTCATAATTGTGGGGATTCTCTGTGGCCCAGGTTCTGTAATTTTGGCTGTTCAAATAGCCCGACAAATGAAACCATGCTTCATCCGACATAAATGTAATATTTAATATGTCATCGTTGTTCAAGTGTTGCATAAACCACTGACAGTATTGAACTCGTAATTGATGATCATGCGGAAACAGTTCTTGTATTACAGACACTTTATAGGGATGCATTCGTAGCTTCTTTTTTAATGCAACTTGGCAACTTCCATATGAAAGTCCTGCAGAAAAAGTTGTTGGTTAGATTATGGTTTAAAATAGTTTAAATTGTGTAATGAATGTAAATAATTCAGAAATAAATAGCATTGCCAGTTTTTTATTTAAGTTTCCTAATAAAACAATTGAATTACTACAAGTGAGAAATTCAAAATAATTAATAATTTAAAACACGAATGAAGCAAAACATATTATTTGTTTAATGCAAATAGATTCCTACCTGTTTCAGTGGCTAAGCCTTTAATGGATTTATGGGGACTACGATTCATTCGCATCTGCATGTCCTCGAGAACTTCATCAGTTAATACGGTTGGTCTACCAGATGATTTGCCTTTGCAGATGCAATGTTTTTCTTCAAACCGCTTAAGTATATCATGCCTACGACGTACAAATGCATCGTAGTGGACTTGCACTTCAGGAAAAGCTTGTTCAAATTGTTGGATACAAGATTGTAATGAATAGGTCCATGAACCATCTGCATTCTGTGTTCCACTTCAATAGTGAGCTATTAAAATAAATTTATCTTGTTCGCTTGTAAAAGGCATCGCAAAAATGTAACCTTCCAAACTCAAATAATTATGCAGTTTTAAAATTTATTATCACACTTTGAATACGTTAAATCTAACTTACCTCCATTACCTCACAAAAAACAGATTTAGTCTTAAAAAAGACTGATTTTTAAATAGAACAAAATAAACTGTAGAAAACGCAAACCGGAGACCAAGAAACCACGGAACGTACGCACGCCGATGTAATTTTAGGTTAGAAATATACTCGTGAGGGGAGTGTAGCCAACGTTGAAAGGTAAAATTTCGCGCCACTTTTAAATTAGTGGTCACGTGGCTTCCTCCTATTGATGATGTCCCTGTATAATTTTAAGTTAGAAATGTACTCAGGTGGGAGTTCTCCGGTCAAAAAAATAAAATTTCGCGCCACTTTTAAATTAGTGGTCGTGTAGCTTGTAATCATTTTCGATGTTTCTGTACAAACAGAAGTTATACACAAAATGGATACGTCATCATCATTTGAAAATATACATCTAGCCACACGTAACAATCAGATGTAATATCAATAAGTGTACCTAAAAATGATTAGACTAGTAGATATTAAGATTTTCTACAATAATCAACAACTATATAAATTCGGTTGTTTTCTTTGGTCTCTTTACACGACTTCTTTAAAAAAAATGGAGGAAGAAGTTTAAGCATTAATTGTTTTTCTTAAAACAGACCAGACAGCCTCGAAGTGAAATACAAACCTCGAGCCTTCGCGTCCCTTGAAAAGATTAAAAAAGAACGCGACGATTAACCATTTATCTTAGAATAGTCTTCCTTAAAACGGTTAGAAGGTAAAGCCTCACCATGAATGTTAGTAGTTTTCTTAGAAAGGCTCCCACAGTTACAATCAAGGGCAGCATTATCTACAAGCATATGCCGTCCATCACAGGCAGATCCAAATCAGAACTCAAACTAGGGCCTGCACGGGCCGGATTTTTTAATTGGGCCTTAGTTTAAAAATCTGACCTGCAGGGCTGCCCGGGCCTGTTGGGCCGCTCTGGTTTTTCGGACCGATCAAGAAGCTGTCGGATTTTTTTCGGGTCGCGTCAGGTTTATCCCGTCGGACCGGGTCTGGAGATTTCGGTCGGTGCAGGGCTCTAGCTCAAACCTCGTTCTTTTGCTTCTCTTAAAAAAGTTAAAAAAAAAACGAGCCTTCCTCAAGAAGGAGAGATGGCAAAATCCGACTCGGGCAATCTTTTATCTTGCACCAGTTTCTTAAGAAGGTAAATAGCGTAATTGCTGAAAGCAGCATGGCCAGAAAAGGTGAAGCCTAATTATAGGCAGCCTTAAAGCGAATCTCAAGTTTTAATCGTTTGCTTCCCCTAAAAAGGTTAAAGAAAAAAGTCGAAACAGGAACGGTGAAACTTGAACTTACATCAATATTATAACTTGAACCTCTATCTTTCGCTTCTTCTAAGCAATTGAAAAAGTGTGAAAATGCGACCCTCTACCTAACAGTAGTCCGCCTTTATCCTTCATCAGTTTGTTTTAAGATTTATAAGATCACCACAAGCAACATCAATCATTCACACTTCGCATAATCTCGAGAGAGTTCAAAACGGAATACGAAAATGTCCTCAGTTTCCTAAGAAGATTGTAGGATGATTACGGCAGACAATTCTTTGTCTCATAATTGTCAAAGTCAGCATTCAAAATAGCTCAAACCTCGATATTTCGTTGAGAAGATTAAAAAAGAAGCAAAACACGACTTCTTTAAAAAGGTTGAAAGCCGTCGTCGCATGCAACTCTTTATCCTACATCAATGTTTTTACGAAGGTTCGGAGAGTCGTTTCCGAAAGCAGCATCGCGGAGTCGGGCAAATTTCTTTGCTTCTCCTGGTAAAGTTACGCAAAAGTGCAACCGTTTAACTTAGTCTAGCCTTTCTTAAAAGTTGGAAGGCGAAGTCAGACTAATGATCGTAATAGGCGATTTTTCATTCTGTCATTGTTTCAAAGAAGATCCGTAGAATTGCCGCCTAAGGCGGCATTGTCAGCAAGGATGGAACTCAACCATAGATTGCCGAAGACAGCCTCAAGAAAAAGTGCTAACCTCAAAGAAAAACGGCTCGCTGCGCGATCTTCCTTAAGGCGGTTCGACCATCGATCGCCACAGCGATTTTTCGCCTTGCATCAAGAATCTTTTGTTTCCCAGAGAAAACTTAACCCTTATCTCACAATTATCTTCTTTTAGATAATGGGTAAAGCCCCACCATTGATCGCCATAACCAATCCATCATCCTATATTAATTTTTATTAAGAATGTTAGTGGAGTGGCCGCCAAAGGCGGCAGTATCAAAGAGAAGTGTTAACAGCAAAGAAAGACAGCCCGTTGCGACCTTTCTTCATGAACCTTTTCAGCTCGACTGGCTGTATTGATAGATTCCTTAATAGAATTGAAGAGCAAAGGCTTACATTATTTCCTCTTAAGAAGTTCATTAGTCGGTTTTGTTTTCTAAGAAGAAAAAAAGCAAAAACTCGAATCTTTATCTAATGATAATCTTCTTTTAGAAAGTTCGGAATAAAGCCCCATCATTGATCGCCACTCTATATGGACTTTTCTAAAGAAAGATTAGTAGAGTGGCCGCTGAAAATGGCATCGCTAGAAAGGATAAAACTCGGCCGTTGATTGCTGAAAGCAACCTCAACGAAAAGTGCTGACCTCAAGAGAAAAACAGCCCGCTGCGACGAGAGCAAAGCCCAGCCATAGATCACCTTGCTTTATTTTCTCTTGAGAAGGTTCATTAACCAGAACGTGACCTACATGTTTCATTTTCCAAGAAAAAGCTACAAAAATTCAAACCTTTATCTCACAATAATCTTATTTTAGAAATCTGAGGTAAAAGTCCCACTATTGATTGCTGTAAGCGATCCACCCAAGGTTAGTGGAGTGGCTGCCGAAGACGCCATCGCTGGGGAATATATACAAAACCCGCCACAAGCAGCCTCTAACCTAACTAACCAAGTTGTCAATTTTAAAGCATCTAAGATAAACTATATACGGTTTGGGTTGAAACAAGCAAGATGAACAGTGTTGTCAAATTAAACATTTCGGCCTTTACAGGCTGTCGCAGGCAAACCTCAATGGTTTGCTTCCCGTGAAGATAAAGAAAAGAACGAGTACACGAAGTAGATTATATGATTTGCACTCTACATTTCAAACAAAATTCCCTAAAAAATTTTCTAAAAATTTCATGTACCTATTCTAGTCTATTACTGTTCAAAAACCGATGCACAACCGGAACGTGTTTCACATACAATTATCCGTCTTGCACAGAAATAATAATATCGGTAAGTTTCGTCTGAACGTCACAAGTCTCATAACGACGGGACGTACGAACTGGTTAACTACTGTCATGTCATCATCAAAGAAAAAACAAATACTCATTATAGTTTTTGAGGTAATTAATGATTCAAATAAAAACAAATTCATAGCTATTGAAGAAAAACACGATCGTTGCGACCTCTACTGGAAATTAAAAAATTAATATGAAAGTGAAGGAAACTGTTGTGATAACAGTGAAGCACGTTGTCAGAACCAATCAGAAGCATACAGAAAATTGTGAAATCGTCAGGTCTGGAGATTTATTGTCAGGCCTGGCAACAGCGAGTTGAAGCTATTGTTTGCCTCTTTTTCGCCATATTTATAAAATCTAAATCCATCTGAGGTACGTTTCGATTCCACGACCGGACGTGTATTTTATTATCCAAAACCGTTCAAATTAACCAGGCGACTTGCAGCGAGATGATCTTTCTTGGTGTTCCAATTTAACAGCCGGACATGTATTTTTCGCCTGCTGCTTGGTTATTGTCAAATTTGTTTCATCGCGTTCGATTCAGCAGTATGAAGTTATATGATGATTCATACACTTCACCTTGGGCAAAACACCCGGAATCAGAACGTATCCCTGTTAGTTTATGGTCTTCGCCAATAGCTCATTTTCTAAAATTCACATTTAGACAATTAAGATTTAGCAAAAATCACCTCAAGAATCGTTCCGTTTTTATTGGCGACCAAAGCCAGCGCCGAGCATGTCAACGCCTTTAAGCAAAAGTTGTTTTCGCGCTCCTGCCGTAGGGTCCATGGAGATCCTTGTTGGCAACGTCAGTATTTTTTCTGTTTAGAAATTCCAGGCAAAAACCATTAATTTTCCTGATTTTTATTTATATTTCCCTAATTTCACGACTTTTACTCTATTAAACTTTTTCCCCGACTTTTCCAGGTTTTTCCTATTTTCCAGGCTAGGCCGAACCCTAGATTACGCCAAGGGCGATATCGTGTTTAATATCTCACACTTATAAACTGACGTTTAAACTTATCAAATTTAAAGTCTTTGCTCGAATCCAATTGATTGTGAGACCAAGTACCAACACCAAACAGAAAACTCAGCTAGAGGCGCTGTTGTTCCGCTTCAAATTTGACAAGTTTAAACGTCAATTCATAAGATTGAGGTTATTAGAATTTAAACTTCAAAAAAAAAGTAACTATTAATGCCCTGTTGTTATGCATTAAACGCGTTTTCGGAAACTTAACTTATATTTCTGATCTGATCATAGAAATTACATAATACAGTTATTTGAGCTAATTCGGTTTATTAAAACGACTGCGCGACCACTACGAAATCGATTTTACAGCAATTTATAAACAATAATTGTGAAAATGATGATGATGATGACTCCGAGGAAGTAGGAAATACACTTGTTTTGCAAAGAATAAAAAAAAATACGCAACAAGACAATGATAATTACACTTTTCTAAAATTTAAATTCTAATAACCTCAAACTTATAAACTGACGTTTGAACTCGTCAAATTTGAGGTGGAACAATAGCGCCTCTAGCGGAGAGAAAATCGTTATTGAGCTCAATTTTAGTTTAGTGTCGGTAATTTGTCTCGCAATCAACTGGCTTTGCTTGAATTGCCTATTGATGTTATGTCAACATTGTACTGTGTAATCAAATAAAAACGGAATTGAGTAGGTTAGTGGACAGCCTAAAATGTAGAACTGTCAAGTGGTTGGCAGAGTTAGAGGCAAACTTAAATTAAATGATTTTCCATTTTAAAATAATAATCCAAATTAACTTATAGTAGGTAGATACGACATAAGAATGTAAGATCGATAAAAAATCAAAAGAATTTTAATTTAAATATTGTTTCTGAAATTTATTCATTCGTCTACAATTTATATCAACCTAAGAGTTGATTCCATGGACTACTCAATTTTCTGTTTTTTTATTTGACCACACAACATAATTTGCAAAAGGAACATTCTTTGAAATTCACAAAAATCAATTGGGAAAGCTTCCATCTTTGTGCTGACTCACTATCAGTGGTGAATCCTTGAATTACTCCAAAATTAAGACACAAGACTATGTAAAAAAAGATCAGTTACTAATTTTCAAACTTGCACACCGTTGTTTGTATTGCTGTGTAGTATTTCTATTTTCTTTTAAAGATATTTATGACGTTGACAATAATACCGCGAGAGCAACAAAAACCCAAGTCAAAGATATCCATGGATTCTGAATTTCTTGTCTTTGATGGTTTCATATTAATAAAAACGCAAAACAAAAGCTATTAACATAGTACAAGTGACATTTAAATTTTATTTCGGTTATTTTTTAAGTGATTACAGTAAAATTAATTTATAGTAAAAATAATTTAAAAATTTAAAATATAATAAAAATGTTTAATTTATTTAACTAATTAATGTTTGAATTCATAATTAAGGGATTAATCTAAGACAATTTTTTAAAATTCCAAGGGTATCTTTGACTCGGTTTTTTTGTTGCTCTCACGGTATTTCAATAGCTTTTGTTTTGTGTTTTTTATTAATATGAAACTATCGAAGACAAGAAATTCAGAATCTATGGGTATCTTTGACTTGGGTTTTTGTTGCTCTCACGGTATTAATAATGCTGACTCTTTAAAAGATAATTGATCATCAATTTGAAAGGATGGTACCTACATAAAAAATAAGATAAAAACTTACTTATCTGTTAATCGTTTTAAAATAAATATTACACATTAAAAAAATAATTGAAAAAACCAATTCATTTATCTGGAAATCAATGTAATTGATACTAATAAATTAGAGAGTGCCTTTCAAAAATTTAATTCTCACCACTTAAAGAAGATTGCATAACCTGAAAGGTATTTCTATATTTTAAACTTAAATGGATGATTCTGCAAGATTGTTGGTTTAAAAATAGATGACGTTATTAAATAATGTTTACAAAACTTCTGTTATTAATAACACTGATATTAAAAACCATTTATAGTAGAAGTGATAGTGTTAAGTAATACTAGCAGTGCAAGTCATACATAAATTTCAGAATGCAAAAAGTGTATACTGTTACATATGATGTCTTTACATTTAGATTTTTTTTTTCTTTAAATAACAATGATGTAATTTGAGTTACCTACCTATTTATGGTTAGAATTTTCATATTTATGTATTCAATGCTGATGATAACTTGAGTAGAATTAGAAATCTGAATAATATTCATTTATGTCAGCTATGTAAACTTCGTTCACATTACTGTCAAGTTGACAGTTGGTTGGTACTACATGCAACAATCCTTATAGGGAAATTTCATTTCTTATTGTTGAGATGAATGAATAATATTTTAAATAAATGTCATGTTATTTGAAATTATGAGTAGTTTTTATAAGTTTTTAATTCCATTTTTTTCTCAATATCATCTTTGTTTTTTTATTTTTTAAAAGTCGTTTCCTCTTTTAAAATCATAAATCCACAACTTTCAAAAATCCAATTGTCAAATGCTACATAACCTAAAAACATTTAGTAACTTCTTGCAACTAAATTCTAGCTACACTCAGGAAAAAAGTCACATTAAATGAGTATAGTCAAGAAATATTCAGAAATCTTGATGCTGACAATTGTTTGTTATAATGAATGAGGTTTAACCTCCTTTTTAACCACATAAATATTGTAAACCCTATTCATTATAGCAAGCAACTGTTAAGTGTCAAGATTTTTAACTATTTCTTGACTGTTACCTATTTAATGTGACTTTAAATTTAGTTACAAAAGTTACTAAATGGTTTTAAGTTATGTAGCATTTGATAACTAATTTCAGAAAGTTGAGCATGATTTTAAGAGGAAATACTGGAATAACATGACAGTTAAATTATTCATTCGTCTCAACAAGCTACTTGCTAAAGCGAACGAAATATAGATAATCATTGGTCTGTTTTAGATGAAACTATACAACCAGAACGAAAATAGTATAATGTTAAGAACAGAAATGATTATTGTATTTTTGATGACACACACACACACACTCAGCTAATTTATTAACTAAAAACTTGAAGATATTTTATTTACTTTTGTTCTAACTGAATCCAATATTTATTTTATGAAGTAAATAAAATTTAATTAAAAATATAAAAAAAAGGTTTTTATAAAATATACAAACCCTGTAAAAAATACTGGTAAGTCCTTTCAATTTATCATATAGGTAACTGTTATGGATTATTTTTGTAAAACTTTTTTACAAGTAGCAACAGTAATTTGTGTTATAGTATATTTCATTTTTATCAATAAAAAAACGTCCATTTCATATTATTCCAGGTGAAATACATGCTGCTTATCGTACTTTGTCCTTCATTAACTGTCGGCAATAATCAGCAAAAGTATTTTGTTATCTCAATGATAATTAAATACAATATTACTGTAGCATGTCAAATAATATCGGCTGTGAGCAAGCAATACCTTCTATCTACATAGGAAACATATTACAGATAGGAGGTATTGTTCGCTCACAGTCAATATAATAAAAGAAATTTAAAACAATATATGTATTTATACTTACATGGGAAGCTTTTTTGTAATAGTAGGCCATCAGTTGTTCAATTGTTTTCTTAATAAATGCCCTTCAAGAAACAAAACAACAAAAAGACTGATAGTTCTCAAATTTTAAAAAGAACTCAATAAGCCGATTTTTACAGCCACAATTAAATTTAAATATTCTCTAACTACCATGGCAAAAATTTTTGTCTTTTTCTTCTTGTTAAAATCAGATCGAGCTACATATATGGTTTTATTTATTTTCAATCATGACTTAAATCATGGCATAGAGATTGTCCTAATCAGACTATAAAAATTCACTAAAGCTTTTGATTAGCCATGCTAGAAAGTATTTAAAACTTTCCAATTAAAAGCTAAAAATCTTTATTTGATATATTAAAGAAAGTTAATAACAATGTTATTTAAGTTCCATATTTAGAAATATCCAAGAAGTTCATGAAATTTAACAGATACACCTTGTAGTGTGTATAAGTATTGTGAAGATACAGTGTAGTTAGTAGACGTTTTTGTTTTGTTTTTATTAAGTTCACCACATTGCCAACTCTTTTTTTTGCTAAGTAACAAACTTTTCAAGCGCACTGTATATAAAACCATAAAACTGCACAAGCAATCTAGAATGTTAATTAAAATTTATTTTTAAGATTTTAATTAATTGCATAAATAACAAGATATTTTGTTACTTGCAAATGAATAATTTAAAAAAGCAGGGCAAAGGTTTCCTTATTTAATTAAACATGAAAATATAAAGAAATAAGTTCAGAACCAAAAAAACCACTATAAAAACGTATCTTCTTTGCATATTGTTACCTATCTAATCTGTGATATCTATGCACGCCTTATACATAAATTAAATTATTTGCAGGAAAAAAATAAGGACAATTCTCAAAATATTCCAATGCACACAGATAATTCTAGAAAGAGAATAAACCGAAAAGAAAATAAAATTAGGAGCTCTTGAAACCTCGTTATCTTTTCTAGATAGAATTATGTATTATAGTGTATTACAGTTAAAGTGAAGTCATACCATTACTCAAACGGTATTTTACCCTACTTTTCGTCAAGCTAAGTAGTAGTGTGTTACACAATAATTGTTGATAATTTTCTCAAGGAAGCCCATATAAAGTAAAAATTTTGTCAGTAGCGGTCGTGCAAAGGTCGTGTATAGGACGCTCGATCGTACAAAAATATAAAACCGATAACCTTTTACAATTTTAAAAGAAAAAAACCACAAGAAGGTCACTTACTTTTTTAGCCGGGTCGTTTACTTCCAACATAATAGTGTTGTGTAAATTAATTCAAAACAAACAAATTTCATATAATACGATAGAGTGTACGTGAATTTTTGGAAAATTGACAGTAATTCCTATTTCGTGTTATAAGTACGCAAGCGCTAGAACACGCAAGAACAGTAACGCACTTAAATATTTCTGTGTACAGAGCCGTACTTACTTTTCGTTTCCTTTTAGTTTGTTATTTTCTTTATCTAAAATGGCAGGCAAAGGCCTTCCGCATTTTGCAGTTGGAGAAGTAATTAAAGGATTCGGTCGAGGGTCCAAACAGCTTGGAATACCAACGGCAAATTATCCTCCGTCCGTTGTGAATGCTCTACCTGAAGAAGTCAAGACGGGAGTTTATTTTGGTTTCGCTTCCGTGAGTAATGGACCTGTATATAAAATGGTCATGAGTGTTGGATGGAACCCGTTTTATCAAAATAAAGAAAAATCTATGGAAACTTACATAATGCATGAATTTCCGGACGATTTTTACGGCCAACAATTACGTGTTGGAATTCTTGGTTTTATTAGGTCACAGAGAGATTTTAATTCTGTGGAAGAATTAATTGCAGCTATTAAGAACGATGTAGATATTGCTGATAAAGAATTAGATAATGAAGAATATAGAAATTATAAACAACATCCTTTTTTTGTACAATAACATTAATTTTATGACTTAGTTAATTTTTTAGCTAAATATGGAAATATTTATAAAGTAGATGAATTTACATATTTTTCCTAGCATGTGATAATTTCTATATCTTTCAGTATCATGTACATTAATTACGTACTTAGTTTAATTAGTATAAATTTACTGTTGTTCCTCTTTATTGTGTATTAATCGGAGATTAGACGTTAAAACGTCAACTTTCACTGCACTTTGTTTATTGTATTTTGACGTTAATAATGTCAGTTTATGTTAGGTTAGAATATTACATTCTGGTAATCTTTCTCAAAATCTGTAAAATAGCACCTGAAATAATTTTTTTTATTAAATCGTAAATGTATAATAATATACACATACCTTTATGATTTAATTTGTTAGAGAAATTTAAATAATCTCAATTCATACCTTTATGTTTATGTTTATTTTATAAATAATTTTATAGTTGTTTTCATAACATGAATAAAATAGTAGTACTAATAAAACCGTTGACTACTTATGTACGTTATTCTTATTACTTAATATAAAAACATTTTATCCCTATTAATTGTTATCTGAACAATAAATTTGTTATTTTATTATTTCCACAAATTTATAAATTTAAGAAATAAGTATACTTCACTATTAAATTCTCATGTTTATAAATGGATTCATCTACAAGAAATTAATTAAACTCCAAAATCGAAAATATAAATCTTTTATTTCACGTTGTAGGTACTTGAACCACAATCTTCACAACTCGTTTAACACATAACCTCTAAACTTACTGTTTGAGGTTAAGTTTAAGTATTTATGTTATTTTAGTTACGGTAAAGAAATAGTGCGATGGCTCTTTCAAATGCATCCAAATTAGGATTACGTTTATTACAAGTTTGTACTCACCATAGATTTACTGAAAGAAACAACAAACTCTTACTTTTTTTACTAGGAAATTCCAAATGGCCTTTTAGCTCCACTTTGGGTTGGTTCCACAAATTTACAATTCGTTCGACATCGGAGAACGAAACACTTCAATCCTAAATGGAAATTACTTAGAAAATTAAAATATATCAAAATTAAATTACCAAACTTCAATGAGAAAGCTGAGGATATCTCAGAAGAAGAGATGCGTTCCAAGTTGAAAGAACGTGGCTTAGTACCACCACGACCATGGATGGAAAGACAATTTTTTATTAGTAGTACAGGTGGTACCTTTGAAGCGTACGTTCCACCAGAAGGTGACGGTAAAGTTTCTTCAGTAACAGCACAAGGAGCAAAACAAAAGTTGCAATTTCTTGAAAAGAAAACTAAAACCATGATGGCAATACGAAAGATTAAATCGTTTGAAGAAGATTTTGATACGCCAGTATTTTGTAAAACGGCTGAAGAAATTTATATCAAAGCCCATGAATGTCTCGTTAATCGAGATAAAGAGGGCATATTGAAATATGTTACAGAACGAGCATACCCTGAATTAATACATAATATTGATAATAAGACAATTCACTGGAAATTTCTTAAATCGATAGAACTGCCACGTATTGTGCATGCTAGAAATACTGATGTTATTACCAAGGAGAATATTTTTGCACAACTTACAGTTAGGTTTCACACCCAACAGGTATATAATAATCTTATCTTGATTTTGAACGCTTTTTCATTTTATTAAATAAATTTCAAAATTTGATATCCTTACCTTGTGTAGACTATAGTTGGGTTGGGAAGTATATTTTAGATAGTTAGGATTCACTTTAACAATAAAACATGTTATATGAAAATACAAAACACTTCTAATGACTAATATCTTGTAAGACTGGAATTTATAAAAGTTTTGACAGTTACAGTTTTGAAGGTTAGTTTGCTGTCTTTGTTGGTTTATTTTTTTATTACAACAAATGAACATTATCATTGCAATTGTCATTAATTTTTGAAATGTCACTTAACATTAATTTACTGTAAATCTTGAGGTTAACTTTGACAAATGTCAAATTAGGTATAAAACAAAGAAAACTTATGTTACAAAACGATTACAAAAATAACTCTAGGGCGTTCTTAATACGGCCCACTAATTTTTAAAATTTATCTAGCTAATAAAAGTGTCTTTATTATGAACTACTTGTTTTTAGGTTTTGGCTGTTTATGATCGATTTGGTAGATTAATGCACGGCAGTGAAATCATAGCAAAAGATGTCTTAGAATACGTTGTTTTTGAGAAGCATTTAGCAAACGAATATGGTACATGGCGAATCCATGCTAAAATAATTCCTGACTGGTTACCACCCAGAGATCCAACAGCAATGACTTATAAAAAATTACCAGAACCAGTGAAATCAAGTCCCGAGGAAGATAAACAGCCGGAAACGAATGTTCCTCAAAAGATTACTGAACAATCGTCACCAGCAACAGTGTAATATTTCTTTTAGGAATAAAAGATTGTAGATAAATAAAAAATATGTATTTTGTCTGTTTAATTTGAAACATAACTATGTACATGAGTTTGATGTAGATATAATAAATGACATACAAATAAATACATTTAAAAACTACACACAATTGAGTTAGTTAATAAAAAATTAATTAAAACAAATAAATATCTCCTAGCTCTTCTTACACACATACCAATTTATTAACAATTAAAAACAATGCATACAAACGATATTAGCCTTGCACAATTTCAAAAAATCACTGGTTAATTAAACAAAGCTACTAGTAGGTTGTTCTAAATATAAACTCTGTTTAGTGTTATCATTGCGAGGAACTCTTGGCATCTTAAAAAGTCCATTTTGCCCCCAATTAGAAGGTTTAATTGGAAGAATTTTAGGTTTAGGTGGTAATGGCGGTGGTTCGCACCCTTTAGGACTTTCTGGTGCATCTTCTCTAGGTACATTTTCGATAACAGTATTATTCAAACTGTTACATTTAGATGGTGTCGATTGATTAGATTTTGAACTCTCGTCTGAAGGTAATTTATTTGGTGAGTATATCCGTAGATTATTTACTTTAGCATTTTGGTTATAATGATTGATATTGTTATTATTTGTACCATTAAGATCATTAACCATAATATTTCTGTTCTCATAATTAGACTGAAGTCTAGGTGGCACATTTTCCTGTTTAGGTTGTACAATAATCGAAGTCTCAACATCATAAAATCGAGTACCTTCTGGTAAACCATCTTCTGCTCTTCTAAATTTCCTTACTCTGTGGCAATTATGTTGTGCATTCTCTTTATCCTTTAGAAAATCAGGTAACTCGAAATTTATCTCTGTTCCACGCTGGTCTTCTATACGGGAATTCTGGGCTCGATTAAGCCCTTCATATAACTCTAAAGTAAATAATGAAAAACAATCACTTTAGAGTTGAATTCTCAACTTATTATTGTGTTATTATTTATTGTTAATGCCTTTGATTTACTTACTTTCACTTTCACTACAACCAACATGAAGTTTATTTACACCCGATTTCCATTTTGCAATCAATGGTTTTTTAGTTGTAATCACAGCATGTTCTCCTGCAATATCCTCGATGCTACTATGATTTGAGTTTCCCTTGGTACGCATTCCTAGACATTTCTTCTTCTTTTCATGTATTCCGGAATCCCTACGTAAGAACCTCCCTAATATTCCTGAAGAATTTTCAGAACCCCAATCTTCACTCTTAGAAATTTTCAAAAAAATCCGTTACTCATTTATATCTCGTAAATAAACAATATAATTACCTTAACAGATCCTCGATCAGATCCTGACTTATATTTATTATCTCCTTTCTCATGTAAAAGTTCTTTAAAAACCTTATTTGTTATTTCATCCAAAGAAGATGAGTTTATAACTTTAATGCCATGGATTTTCTGTGGTTGTATAGCTGCCTGTTCTTTCAGATCTGTAATGCCGTATAATGCCAATTTCTCTTTAAAAATTCAAATTAAAAAAATTTGTTTACCATCACATAGTTGTATGTTCAGTCTCATTCCATCTATAGAAGTTACTGGTTTTGAAATATCCACAGGATCGGACACTCCTAAAGTGATTTTTACTTGATCCAACCGATAATTATATTTATTCAATATAGGCTTTAAAACATCTACTAGAATTTTTGTATATTTTGATTTTACTGCAATAACTTTTCTATTTGGCAAATCCAATTTAAAAACGACACGTTGTTCAATTTTAACTTCACATCCAGCCAACACTGTTGATGGATCGTTTATATTAAGTGCCTACGAAAGAATATCATAAATACAATAATTAGTAAATTTAATTTTAAATAAAACTTACCTTTGGATGCTTGTCTGTGTATACTTCAAAAGAAGAATACATTATGCCTCGTTTATCAAGGACTCGATTAACTAACTGTTCAATAGTTTCACTTTGCCTAATTTGCACCACAGTTGTACTACCATTGCACAATATAACCCTGCATAAAGGACCCCTTCCTGCAGCTGTACTCGCAGAAAAATCATCATGGATGCCTTTAGCTGATTCCTAAAATAATTGTTTTACAATCAAAAGTCGGAACTAAATTTCCCAAGTTAGGTTTTAAGTGTCATCGTAGTAACTTTTAATAGGTAAATGTCAAAATCAAGGGACGATTAGAAATTGTCATGTAAAAGAAACAAAAATCACATTACCTGCGAAGTCAATGAAGATTTACTACTATGCACATCATTCTTTCCATTCTCATCACCCACACTCTCATTCAAATTATCATCTTTCTTTTGACTATACTCGGTTTCACCACGGTCCTTCGATTTTGATCTATTCTTTCTGTGCCAAGGTAACAATGATTTTCTTCTTCTATCCTCTGCATTACTCAACGATTTCTTCAGCTTGCTTGGAGTAGCACCTGGAGGTTGCAATAACAATCCGGCATCTAATGACGTTTCAATTTGCCCATTTAAACATTGCTTATATAGGTCTGACTTCAGAAACCTAGGATAACTGTCAAATTTCATTAAGTTAAAGATTTGTTTCTGGGCTTGTTCAAATAAAGAAGAATCGGCTTCCTGCAGCGATTGTTCTGTGCATTGGCGACCTTGAGAGTCGACATTTACTGGTTCTGAAGCACCAACACATAGGTGACGTTGATATATCCTTTGGGCTTCCAGGACTCGCTCGGGGCCCGGCGCCAAGCGACGGAAACGTTCACATGCTGTCCAGAAATAGATGTTTTCAGCACTGAATTCTTTTTTGAGGAATTCCTGAAAAATAAAAATAAAAAATGAGATCAAGTGACTCTAAAATAATTTGTGGATTAAAAAGTAATTTGAATTCTTTTAAATTGAATGACACTTGATTTTGCTACCACTGAATAGCTAATTCTGAACAATTTTCAGTAATGTAAAGTTAGATATGGAATGAACAGTATGAAAGAATTCTTTTTTCTAGTAAAATTTGAAGACTGAAATGCATGTTACTGTTTCATATTGCATGAAATGGCTGAGCAGGTTGTTCACCACAAGAAAACAGTATTCAAAGGGGTGGCATTTGGCTAATTATTTGACTGAGTCTGAGGAGCACCCTCATATTTGTGTACAGTCTAAGGGTGATTCCCATGAGCACCCACAGAAAACAAGAAAGACAGTTTTCTAAACTTTGCACAGAGTCGGCTCATATATACCTGGAGGCCCTGAATGAAATTATTTAAATTGTAACTGGTAACAAAATATAGTACTTTGAATATGATCATGTTAAAATAATAACGCTATCATGTTTACATCATTAGAATCGTGACAACTATTCAAAACAATTTTCAAAAAATGAGGTGATGATGGTTACTCGAAACCGAAACGTTGTACAGGAATTTTGTTAGCGTATTTTAATAGAGAACAAAAAGTGGTTTTAGTTTTCCATTATGTCTTCAAATAAAGGGAAAAAAAAAATAACGAAAATCGAGAAATCTACTTTTTTTTCAAATATCTCTGAAACTATCCAAGATATCTAGATTTTGCAAACGCCAACAAAAAGGTCCTATAAATAGCCCACTTTCATCCCATTTAACCGATGCTGTATCTCTTACCATTTCCAAGATCCCCATGCTGTGTATTCTTATCTTGGACACGCTATATATTGGGCTTGCCATGCCCTCAACTTTGCACCTGATGTGGTTATTACTTCCCTCCTTTAACCACCGTTTTGTAAAAAGTGAATATTAAGCAAAAGCTCACACCTTTTCTCATTATATACCCTCTTGTGACATTTGTTTTAATAAAGTAAAATTTAAATTTGACTAAAAATGACAAATGAATTCTAGACGTATGTGTTGTTGCATTAGAACTAAGAAAATTAGAAAGAGCTGAATGCTGAATCCAAAAAAGAAAGTTTAAAATAATTTTATACTTTCTACTACTTACAGCAAAAGTTTGCAATCCTATCGGATCCTCCAATAATTTCTCAAATGATGTACCCCAAGCTGCAGCAGCTTCGGCTTGTTTTGAGTTCTGAACTCCATTTTCTTCACACTGCAATAACGTAAAATAAAAATCAAACACTAAAGCTCTCATGTCTACACAATTAGCATTCTTAAAGCGTAATAAAATCTAACTAGACGTGTTAAAAGAAGAAGCGGTACTAAAAGGTATAGGAAGCCGAAGGCTAAAAAAAGCTCAGCTCCGAAAAACAACTAGACAATAACAGAACAATTCACATACTGTATGTAACAAGTGTGATAATAAATTTTTCTCTAAAGCAAATTTTCTGGAAGTGGTAATTACTGTCAAGTGTTAAGTACAGCTGCACTTTTATATAATAATGTAAAAGATTCAGTTTAAACGAGCCTCCTCTTTAATCGAGACCCCCATGAATGAATGAATTACATATTTCAAGCCACAATTGCAGGTCAGACATTTAAATTGAAATTAATTGGTGCTACAGATAAAACTTGACATGATGTGACAACACTCCAATTTTGGGTACAATGTCAACGGTCTAATAAACAGGAAAAACTAAATAATGACTAATAGGACGTTAGAAAGATAAAAAAAATTTCAGTGTACAAAAGAAATCTAAATAATTATTGATTATTATATACAAACTACACTACAGATACACACAAACGTACCTGAATCACTACATCAGGTGGTGCAAGAAGAGAGGCAGGTCGCCTAGAAGGGCGAGCAGAGCCACCTCTTCGCAGAGAACTGTTGAAGCGTTGAAAGGGAGGTCTGAGAGCCACCACCAAGCCTGAGCCAAAGTTACTGCTCTCTCTACCACATGCAACCATAACCAAAATTACTAAAGTTATTCTTATTAAAATATTAGCTTACTACATTATTTTAATATAATTTGTTGAAGAAAATAAATAAAAATAAACATAAGGGTGGCGCTTGCATAAAAAGAGCATTGATAGGAATTACTAAAATTTATATAACATTACAAACTGGATTTATTTATTTTGTATCTGAATCATGCATTATTTTTTTATCACCTATTCTTTAAACACTTTCGTCGATAAATATTTATCTATTATAGGCGTGCACGTTACAAAACTACAAATTTGTTCAGCAAACATTAAAAATGCGTCAATTCATTCCTTTTCTTAAAATACATTAGATGGTAAACATTGGTATATTTTAAGGATTGTTCAGATCTTGAACTGAATTTTATAGAATTTGTTAATGGGTCATTCCTAGTTTTAACTTTTAAATGTGACAATTTTAGATCATGATATGATAAATTGTTGGTTTCTGACTAATTGTTGTAGTTAGAAACGAAGATTTATTAAGCTGTTATCGTAATATAAATCTCTATAATGTTTAATAAAGCATAATCGAAGGAGAAAATAAAAAATATACAATATCTTTAGAAGACGATTTTCATCAATTGATCTAATTCAAATTAATTTTCCCGCATAAGAAATTAGTTATCCATGAATCAATAATGATCAAGCTGCATTACTAATAATGAAATTGATTTCAGTAAGATCAAATTTCGATTGAATCTGAATAAATAAATTAAATTAGGTTAGAGCTCATTAACTGACAATATGTTATGACAAAAACGTCAGATTGAGAAATTCTAGGTTAGGTTGAGCCAACTTTGATTTAGTAAGGTTATGTTAAAGATATTTTTTAAATCTTTAAATGAAAAAAGTGTTACGTCAGCAATTCGTTTTTTATTTTCTGCCTTCTTTATTTTAAATTTCAAAATTCTCTTTTTTTATTTTGACAGATGTCATAATTTTCTAAACTGAGGTTAGATTTTAGTTCATAGTAAAATGAAATGGCAAGATTATTCTAATGTAATTATTGTTCTAGAAATGTATGGTTTTGCAAAATTGCGAATCATAAAAGAAATTTTGCAAACACAAATTTATCAACATATTAATTTTTCGCTCATTTGTTTCCAGCATCTTAACATTACATATTTAGTTTAGGTTGCAATTGCAACTACTGTAAAAACAAAAGTTTTGATAAACGTCATTTTTTTCTAAATGAAGGTTAGATTTTTACGTTATTAAATCTGAATACACAATTAATAATTTTAAATTACTTTGGATTTTTTGCATTAATGTAACATAAACGTAAAAATTCAAGCAATTTTAAATTTTGAAATCTACTAACTATCGAACGCACGGTTTTTCGTTACATGAATGAAATTGCCAATTTTCGCGCCTACTTAATTCTGTGAAATTAATCGCTTTCTCATGTGGTTATAGGAAAAAAAATATAACCTTGCGTTTTCCTGATTGTTTCATTTTATAAAGATTTTTAACTTCCTGGTTTTGTTCACAATAATATCACAGATACAGTTATTCTTCTGTATATTGAATAATGTTAGTTGTAGTTTACGTTCTTTGATTTTTAATAAATTAATGCAGGCGTTATTAGGGAAATTCAAAATCCAGATATCAGAGGATACTGATATAACATGCTTGCGCAAGACTTCAATTTTCCAAAACAAAAAGAAGTGCTTCCAGCAGCAATGCGACTTAAATAATCAAATTACACATCATAAGGGAGTTTGAATTTTAAATAGAACTTAACCTGTAGGTACACTTAATTCTAACCAGAATGGTTTCCAAAAATGGAACAATTTGCCCAAAAGGGCTGCTATGAAAATGAGCATCATCACATCATGCTTCAGACCGAAACTAAAATTAATGTTTCTTGATATAATTTGGGTCTTCTATTGAACATTTTGTGAATAATTCCAGGGTGATACATAGCGATAGTTTCACGTAAACACATAAGGATAAAGTTCGACCGTTCCTTTAACAGTGAGGAGTTTTTTTCGGGAAGCCCACAGTCACATCCTTAATTCCAAGATAATATTCCTAATTCTAAAAAGGAGCAAAAATTGTGGCCTGGTCTGTACTTTAGGCGTCCGCGCAGGAATCCAAAGAAAGAGACTTTTATAAGCAATCCTGCAAGGGAGGTAGGAGATGTTTTAAAAGAGAGCAAAATGTATCTTTTTACGTACAGAAATAGCTCAAAGCACACTGCACTTAGCCCAGTGATAGTTTCCCCAAGAAAGTTAAAATAAAAATGGCAATAACAGCGCGGGAAACAGGTTCGTGATTGGAAGAAAGTGACCCTCAGTCCCACTATTGCCTTTTTACTTAAAATTATTCTTACAACACTTATCAGTATTGTTTGTGTTATCAACTACTGCGGGTCCTTGAAGGTCGGTTTTGCGCATTTTAACTTTTTCATCGGATACTGTCAATAGTTGCGTACAGTCAATATTCGTATACAGAGTGGTGGAAAAATAGCGGACAAGTTGTAGCTACAGCCTAGCAGAAGTGAAATATGAAAATAGAAATTCAATACCTTCACTTGTTTTAAAAATAATGCAATTTTTGTTCAAATAAATTTAGCAACATTACATTACAGCGTTCAGCCGAGGCACCGCTGAAACGCCGACGTTATTGAACGAACCACTGAGTAACAGCTGAAATAAATTCCGCTGTTATCGCCAACAGTTACTCAGCGGTTTTGTTGATCGTAATAAAATCTAAATTTATTTATTGTTGAAATCTGGCAGTTTATTAATGAAACTTTTTAATTTTTGTCATTTTTTTAGTGCTTCTGATATGGCTCGATTGTATCCGAATATTGCCGTTCAGCCAAATACGGCCGCTGCAACTAGCAAATAGCAGCGCTGTCGATGGACAATTTCTGAACGATCGGGAGCGAACATCAATTTTCAAAAAGCAAAGGCAACCTGAACACAAGCAATATTTGTGCTGCCGCATCAAGGTAGCTATACAGCGTTCACGATGTTTCTGGGTCGTATATGGCTGTGGAAGACAGTTCGAGTATTGCAAACCTGGCTGTTTATCTATTAATTCGGCTTGTAAAATCTTATTGACGCTTAATGTGCTTTAACGTTATGATTTTATGACAGTTTAACCTCACGCTGTTGTCTTTTTTTTGTAGCTCTGTAAATATAAGGAAAACTTGATTTCTTTTTAACAAAACAAAACTAATCGGTACTAAACGTTTATGCAAAAATTTTGATCGCGCAACAGCGCCAAATGCAGCCGCAGCAAAAAGAAAAGAAAGCACTTCCAACCTAACAAAATGAAAGCATGGCCTGTTATGACCCAGAAACATCGTGAACGGAGTATAGATATGCATTTTTTTTTAGTATAGATATGCATTTTTTAGTATAGATATGCATTTTTTTTTAATTCTTAGGTTACTAAATTTCACAGTAATGCCAGATTGTGCATATTTACGGATTAGCAGACTTTTTGCAATTTTAAATTTTAATTGGCTGGATTTCTAAACAATTTTATTAGTTGATAATGTTAAAAGCAATAAATCTTTTAATGTTTTTTCCTAGAAGTGTAAGAATTTTGTTTATACTGGTTGTAGTCTAGTCCTGAACATGGTTTAGAAAAATGTTATATTTCTTGAATGAAGCAAGATAATTAAAAAAAACAAACAAAAGCGGATTCGTGACCTTCTCGTTATTGCGCCATTTTCCCATAACCTTGTATGCCTTTGATATCAGAATATTGGAAAAGAAACGACATTTGACAACCACGACAAGTATCGCAACAAGAACCAATGCCCTAAAAACTTTCTTACGATCAGTTTACGTCAGGTTTCAGACCAAAAGACGTCATCGCAATTTCATTTGAATCAATGACAGTAAAAAAAAGCCTGACGACCAAGCTCAAAATCGATATTCAGTCTGGTGTTGGTCTCTTCAAGACAGAAACTAGTTGATGATTGATGCACGAACTTCCTTTCGATTTGAAAAATTTGAACAGTGTTTGAAATCGAAGAGAAGATTGTTGCTTAAATTGGGCAAGCTTGAATATAAGTCGTTAAGCAAAGCTTCAATCATCTAAAGATGCAGTTTTACGTTCATGGAAGTGAGATCTCAGAGTTAAATATAATATATAGAGCTCAAGCTTTAAGCAGATGTTTTTTGCTACAAACTCGGATTGTCCAGTTTCATTTGGACGAGACTGATGCCTAATTTTATTAAATACTCAACGGGTTGGGAACTCGGATACGATTAAATGCATTTAAAGAAAAAACGCTTAGTAAAGATGTACAACGCTGAGCCCAACAATGCACAATATTCCGTAATGTATCTTCTAGAATTTAATTTTTCAGAAATATACAGAGTGTCCCATGGTAGGAGTCATTATTTCAATACGCAATATAATCAATTCAAACCAAGTAGAAAACGTCAATAAAACTGCTCTAAAACCACCAACTATTTCCAAACTACAAGACGTATAGGTTCTAATTTCACTTCAAAACTTGTTATTTGCTAAGCGCATTTTAATTCTTAAAAGAGCTTTAATTGCCTTGCGTAAATGGGCTGCCTGAGGTCTTCTGCAGTCTCTGAAGTTATTTGGTATACCATATTTGTCATAAGGCCCGGTAAATAATAATCTAGAAATGTCACTCCTTTAATAGTCATAATAAATATAACCAGCTATTAGTTTCGCCTTGTAATCATCTCACTTTCATTAGAATTCTATGATATTTGCAGTATTCACAGAAATAAGCAAAATTACAATCTGCTGTTAACTTTCCACTGCAAAATATTTTTTCAGAAAGACGTTTCGAGTAATATCGCTTACTTGGTAAGATGGAAAGAAGATAAACTTTCCTCTCAGGCTCATGGTCTAAATTTCATAGAAGCCTCTAAAAGGTTTGCATGTGCTGTGTTTGAGGGATACATCGGTCGAATTTTCTACTTGTTGGGCCTGTCAAGCTGTTGGACGAGCCGTACGGGTCTGTTGAGCTTTTCGGACTTCTCGGCCCTTCAGGCTTCTCTTTCAGGCCGTTCGGACATCTCAGACTGTCTGAGTGTTTTGGGCTCAAGAAGTTACTGGTTTTTTGTACCAAGGCCTGGAAATTTCGGCCCGTACAGGGCTCGATACAGAGTAGTAAAAGTAGAAACTTGAAATCTTGAAAATTTCCGAATTTGCAAATTCCATTGCTCTGAGATTTGAACTATATCTGCGATAGCTTTTCGAAGAAAATTACGAGAGGAGTAGGGAAGCCCAAAGCAGACGGTTCTTAACTCACGATGGTTTCCTCAAGAAAGGTTGCAATGCGGGGCCGTCTTGTAAGCAGCACAAGCAAACCAAGAAACAAACGGTCATTTCTGAAAACACAAAGTTGCGCCTGTTTACCCGACGTTAAGATGAAGTAAGAGCAACGCAAAGTATGATGTTGGATATACAATGGGAGGTAGAGCAAGCAAATCGAAAAAAGTAAAAAATCACAAAAAATCTATTTTAAATTATAACAATAAAAAATATAGAAATGGGATAGTTTTCTCGAGAAAAATATTCAAAAATATTCTACAATTTAGGCAAAATAGATCTTACGCATTTTGAAGTAAAACCTACTAAATGCACGTGAATAACGAATCTCGTGAAATTACGAGTATACAATTGCTAAATTGGAAAATAACTAGATAAAGAAACTTCAGATTCTATTTTAAGATAGAGGTCAAGACGGGGATGTACTGTGAGAAATAGCCGAAAGTCAAAATTGACTTGAAAAACCGGAATGACTAAAGGACGTGAATTTTTTATGATTGTATACCAAAGGACAAGAAAAAGTGTTTTCATTGGAAGAAAAACCATTTGGGTACTATCTTGTCTTTGTCTACCATTTAAATGCTGGGCGGCTTTGAGAAGGACGTTCTGAGTATTCAATTAAATTGGTCGCATTGAAGGTAAATGATTTACATTAAATTAACTGTATTAGAAGAGATTAGATAAAATTAACTGCATAAATAATTTCTGGACATGCTATTGAATAATTTTTTATCCAGCAAGCTAAATCTGGAAAATTCCTTGGAGATATGAAGATTAAAAATTGCAACATACTTATAATTTTCATTCTAATTGTGAAAATAATCTTACCCGCTAAAAATGCGATAAACAATGTTATCGTACGCTTTCAGTATATTATCCATTGTTATTTAATAGAAATTTTATTATACAACGCAATATTCTCATTTTTGAAAAAACTTAAAACACACAATAACACAAATTCAATTTCTAGGTAAAATAATAGCGCGTACAAACAACTCGCCACAGTTATACACCAAAACTGACTGAAATGGATACCTACTATAAAAACTAATCTAATCTCTAACATATTTAACTTATAATACTTTAATCAGCATTTAAGATCCTTTATTTAATGATGAGATAACGTGATACTAAACGAAAAGTCATTTTTTTATTCGTAACCAAACAGCTCTCGTTTTTCAAACTAGGATACTTTTAAAAAGAATTTTATACAGTATGTCTCAAAACAATTTTCAAAAAAGCCAAATTGAGCAACATTTTGAGGATATTTATCAAGATTTCTAATCTACATACCTTTGGAACATAACTGCAGAATAAGACCGGCATTATTAAAAATTAAATCGCGCACAATAATTTTAAAAGTTGAAACCTAATTATGTTTTTGTTTTCACTTCTAATACAGATCTAACTTTAAAATGCTTTACTTCCCAGGCTTCCCCGAAGAATCGTATCAAAACCAACGTTAATTAAAACAAATCGACATTGACATTATCATTGTTGCGAAACCGCACGAACAAACCGCAATCGCCTTTTGCAAACCAGAACGAACAAAAACAACGTAGAAAAACATTTTAAAAGTTTTCACAAACAAATGCAGCCTGATTTTAACACCAAACAGTAGTAGTAATAGTATTTAGGTCAATAATAATTAAATATTCTGAACACACAACAGTACTGGCCCCATAGTTTTTCCATAAATATTTTAGCAGCTCCTTTTAAACCTGTTAACTTCTTGCGGTTCTAGTAGCGACATAAATCAATCGCGAATTTTTTTGAAAATAATCGTAAATGGACGAGTTAAAAACATTATTTTGTTTGTGATCCATTTTCATATCCACGTTAAACACCGAGATACGAGCAGACCAGCACCGGCATTCATTATCAAATGTGTGATTAAAACGCCCACAGATTAAACTGCGCTTTTCTGATGTAAACAATGCATCGTAGGAAATTAAACCCGTTTTCAGCTTTAAAATGAATTACTGACACATCTAAGAAATTAGCGATGATTGGAAATTTAAAATGAAAACTCACCTTAAAATCATTTTCTATTATATTTCTGTCATGATGTAACCCAACCAAAGGTCACCAAAATACTAAATTAACGTTTCTGTCTAATAATTGGAAACGGATGTGAGCGTTTCATTTGTAACATGCAATACACATACAATGTGAGAGGAAAAAAATTAAAATGGGAGTGACACCACTAATGCTACAGTTAGGTGGTACCGGTGTTTATGGGACCTGAAACTTTACAATAATGTAACAGACCGCTTAAAACCAGTGCTTTGAATTTTAAAAAACAAGGGGAATGCTCGTCACATTATAAATGTATAATTTTTTCGTTAGCACAGGTGTTCTATTTATAAAAGTAACGTTTCTGCAACAGGTGCTTAAATGGTGCATTAATTGAAAAAATGGTTATATACTTATAGAACAATACTAGATTTACTCATAGCCTCATTAAATGCTAATTAACATCAATAAAGGATGGGCTAGATTTCTCAATGCATACCATACATTAACTAGCTGAAAAATATAATTTAATCTCCATGTCTGGTTAATATCTATAAAAAAACACACCAACAGCAATATAATAATTAATAATAAATATCAAAACAGGAGATTGTAATTTAAAAAATTTTTAAACTTTAAATTATTACTTTTCCAAGGCCAGATTCTTGACCGTTCAAGTACATTTCTAGGTACCTTACAAATTATACACAAATTACATAGCACTTGTTGACTCACTATTTATCAGTTCCAACTGCCAAATTCTCAATATCCACCATATGTATGTACTACACATTTAATAGAATCAAACAAGTACATATTGTGATACAACACAATGTTTATTGAAAGTTTATAATTATCTTTTATATTTTTACGTTTATAATTTTTTTTATGTCAAATAATTTGGCCAAAAGTCAAATAATTGTGATTAAAGGTTATAATTTGATTATTTTATGCAACTTGGATGATCTTTTATTGATGATCTATAATAATGATACCATGATCAACACGTGACCAATCTCTATCAAGTTGACAGTTAATTAATCAAATAATTTTACATTTCCTTTTTATTACTTCAAAAAAAAGTTTAAAATTTTGTTTTCTATTTTGAATATCTTCAAATTTAACTTATTTCTTTTTTATCTACCACCTTTTCTTATTCTTGTTTAACTTCACTTAACCACAACCTTGTTAACTTTACATTTCCTGTTCCCTTTCCGCAGATCTCCTTGTTTACATACACCCTTCACCGCGTAGGTCTTCCACTGTTAATGATTATCCAAGCCTCCTCAATATGTCACCGTTCAGTCCACTGGCTGCTTAAGTCCTCACCAAAGACATTTGAACCACACATATCAACGGTTCCATTATTCCTCCATACAATAAAATGTATTAGAATGTGAGTAAATGAAATAATGAAGTTACTCTTCGTGGAACTAATTAATTATTTTTTTTTTATTTTTTATATCGACCAAATTTGTTTAAATGTTCACGAAGATTGCAATTTGGAACTAATATTAATCTCTCAAAGTTCATAAAATTGGCACTAATCAAGTTATAAAGGGTTTTCCAATAAGAGGTGTTATTTTGATATTCAAAGAAAAGTGCCATTTTTTAATATAAATGATCGGATGTTTATTTCATTATAAAGAGGAAGGTATGCCGTTAATAGTGGAAAATAACATCAGGCAAATGACCACCACGACCACGCTTACAGGACAATATCCTTTTCATGAAATTTTCCATAACCAAATCGCAAAGTGGCTGCCCTATGTCCTCGATAGCCTCACGAATTCCATCTTTGAGGTCTTGAATCGACGCTGGGCTGTTGGCGTAGACCTTCTCTTTCACGTGGCCCCAAAGAAAGAAGTCGCAAGGTGTTAAATCACAAGATCTCGGTGGCCAATTGTGATCACCTCTTCGAGAGATAACACGGTCCGGAAACTTTTTCCGTAAAAGATCAATGGTTTCGTTGCTTGTGTGGCACGTAGCGCCGTCTTGTTGAAAGTAAACGTTGTCCAGATCAATACCATCCAATTCCGGCCATAAAAAAATCGTTAATCATCTCTCGATAGCGCAATCCAGTCACCGTAACTGTTGCTCCAGCCTCATTTTCGAAAAAGTAAGGTCCAATGACTCCGCCGGACCATAAACCGCACCAAACAGTCATACGTTGAGGATAGAGAGACTTTTCAACAATAACTCTTGGATTTTCTGAGCCCCAGATCCGACAATTTTGCTTGTTGACGAAGCCACCGAGGTGGAAATGGGCCTCATCACTCAAGATGATTTTTCGATGGAATTCTGGATCATTTTCATGCATTTCAACGACCCAATCAGCAAAGACACGACGTTGTTGATGATCGGCCGGCTTGAGTTCTTGTGTTAACTGGACTTTATAAGCCTTAAGACCCAAATCTTTATGCAAAATACGGTGTAATGACGTTTGTGGAATGGCTAATTCCAAAGAACGACGAGGAATGGACAAACCTGGGTTTTCTTTAACACTTTCGGCTACAACAGCAATATTCTCGGCTGTTCTTGAGCGACGTGCACGGGTTTTATTCTTCACATCACTAACTTGTCCCAAGAGCTCGAATTTTTTCACCAATTTCTGTATTGCGGTCCGACAAGGTGCTTCACGGTGACCCAAAAATGTTCGAGTTTTACGAACCGTCTCTGCCAAATTTTCACCATTTTTATAGTGAATTTTAATAATTTCAATGCGTTGTTGAAGCGTGTATCGTTCCATATTTATTAATGGCGTAGTTTCTACTTGTCAAATGTCAAAAAATGATAGCTTCAAAAGTGACATCTACCGAAATAGCGGGCTATTCAAAGTAACACCTCTTATTGGAAAACCCTTTATTTTTTTTTGTTTCGATTTATGTTTCAAGTTTATAATTTAACTAACATAAACAACACTCACGTTAATTCACGAAGTTGTTCCTTTTTTTTTATTATATTTTCCAGTGTTCCACATCAACAATAAGAAAAATCAGTAATCAGGATATGTACCATTTTATTAGCATCATTCTTTTTAAATATGCTTCTTTTAATACAACTTCAATCATGACAAATGTAATTTTAATTAATAACTTTTCTTTTCTTTAATAAATTTTAAATAACTTTTCTAAATTTCTAAACTCTTTTTCTAAAAAAATTTTTCTCTCCACTTCCTATCAACAATTATTCAACAAAATCAACTGTCTTTTTTTTACATAAACTCCTTATCAATTTTTATCAATAAACAACTATCATGTAATCATATCATTTAACTAATCTAGAATGTTCATTTTCTTAACTTATTTACAAATCGTAACTTATACCAGGTGTATACCTATGAAATGAGACTTTCAGCTATTAGACCACAGATGTCGCTAGGAGTATTTTTAAACTGCCCCAAATGTCTTATTTTTTTCGTCTGTCATCTGTCAACAATATTCAATTCATTGTTTGTGATGTTTCATACAACAACGCATTTTTTTCGCTCTTAAAAATGTCGAATTTCGTGCCTTCAAACTACGATTTGCGGACATCGTTGATTTTCTGTTATCAATTGAAGAAAAACGCTTCTCAAGCTCATCAAATGCTTATAGAAGCTTACGGTGGACATGCTCTAAGCAGAGCACAGTGCTTCAGGTGGTTTGGAAAATTCCGAAGTGGTGATTTTAGCGTGGAGAACGAGGAACGTGGCCGGCCACCGAAAAAGTTTGAGGACACCGAATTGCAAGCATTGTTGAATGAAGATGATGGTCAAACGCAAGAAATGATGGCAGAGCAGTTGGGAGTGACCCAAAAAAACCATTTGCAAACGTTTGAAAGACATGGGCATGATTTTAAAGGTCGGAAGATGGGTGCCGCATGAACTGACTGAAAGGCAGCAAGAGAACCGAAAAACCACTTGTGAAATGCTGCTCTCCCGGTTCAAAAGGAAGTCTTTTTTGCATCGAATCGTTACGGGTGTATTTCTCCAATCCCAAGCGTAAACGATCGTATGGTCCACCCGGCCACAAGCCAAAATCAACGGCCAAACCAAATCGCTTCGGCCGCAAGGCAATGCTGTGTGTTTTCTGGGATGAGCATGGTATGATTTGGTACGAGCTATTAAAACCACGTGAAACAGTTGACGGTGCACGCTACCAACGACAATTGGCCGATTTGAACAGCGCTATACACCGAAAACGCCCAGAATATGCCGATCGGCGTCACAAAGTAATTTTTCTTGATGACAATGCACCACCACATCGAACAAGAGCGACCCGGGAATTGGTGGAGACGTACGATTGGGAACCGCTGGTGCATGCGGCTTACTCACCAGACTTGGCGCCTTCCGATTATCATTTGTTTGCATCGATGGGCCACGCACTTTCCGAGCAGCGCTTCAATTCTCACGAAGAAGCCAAAAATGGCTCGATGATTGGTTTGCGGCCAAAGACGGCCAATTTTTTTGGCGCGGCATTCACAAATTGCCTGAGAGATGGGTAAAATGTGTCGCTAGCGATGGCTATTATTTTGAAGATTAAATTTGTAACCATTTTTTGTTAATAAACGTTTAAAATTGAAAAAAAAGTCTCATTTCATAGGTATACACCTATGTATACTACATAATACATTTCCAAATATTTAAAATGTTCAATTTAATTGTTTGATACTTTGTTGTCACATTTTATGTCTTTAAAATTGAATTTAGTGAAGATCATTGTCATTATTACTTTTTCTTATTTGGGCATCGCTTTAGATTTTTGAATATCATCACAATATGTTTACTTGAAGTCTTATTTAATTCTTTTAGCAACAACAACAAAAAAAGGAGAGAGGATTGCATAATTTGCTCTAAAATGTTAAGATGGTATAACATAATCATTTATGAAAATGAACTATAATTATTTATATTTTTACAACAAACACCAAATAAGACTGCTGGGATTTTTAAAGTAAACATATGAATCATTAGATTTTGAACTTTTTGTTTGTAATGGTTAAAATGTTTGCTTAGGTATAACTGAAATGTTTAAAATCATCAACATGAGGAATTTCACATTTAAGAAAAAAAAACATAAAATTATCAAGTAGGCACAGCCAGCATTAAAATAACAGTTTGACATACTAATAGGTGGCTCAGTGCACAAAGTAAATATAGAATCTAAAAACTATAACTCAAGATATTAATCATGAAGAAGAAAATAGAATTTTTATATTTTTCTATATTTTCACTTTATTATTTTCCTGATTCCAGTACAAACTACTTAGAGATTACTTTGTGCAAAATTCTTAGATGCTGTGTGCAACTTTTATATTCATTTCTTCATCAAGTGACTCAGCATAAGATAAGATAATTAACTATTCGTTCTTTTGTAGTTTTCTTAAAAATACCTGATTTATGGCTTTTTTTTCTATAAAAGATGTACAAAGTTTAAGTACGTGTTTATTGCCTAATATTTAAACAAAAAGTGGCATAAAACGTCAAACATCCAACGTCGAAGTCACAAATTAGATGAAATAATTCACTTTTATCACATCGAACCTTTTTTATCATTAAATCCTTAGAAATTTGATAAATCGACGTTATTGAAATATGTCGCAAAGCTGTAATCACTAGTTGACGTAAGTTCTTATCAGATTAGCTACAAATACATGCTTAGATACTTAGCAGTTTCTTCTCAATTTAAACTCTTTACAGGATTTATCATATTATTCTTATTAAAGTAAACATTTTAATCATACAATTCATTACAATATAATATCACGATCGGTAGTAGTTTCTGTAATAATAAGCCTTCATTTCTCACATGGCTTCTATTATTATGTTAAACTTATCAGCTGGATTTGCTCTCGTCCTCTTTGTCTTGGCCTACCGCCCTGCTCACGTTGCGACCCATTATGACATCAAGGAGAGCATCTAGGGGGAATCCCCGCCGTGTCGCATACTTTCTCTGAAGAATGGAAACGTTCCAAGTGGAGAATTCTTCTGCATATGGCCCTTTGATTTGATTTTGTTACGTGACCCCTATCGGATCACGCAGAGGGTGCTTCACCTTGCGGTACTACATCCTCTCCTAACCACATCAAGCATCTTCCGCCGAAAATAACAATCTTAGGTGCATCCCTCAGAGTGCCAATAGCTGCCCGGTGCGCGCCTCTTCCCCTTCTGTCCGACCTCGCTTTTTTTCCTTGCCCGTTGTCTCGCGTTCCGTGCAGCGGTGCCCTAAATTGCCAAATGCTCGCTAAAAGCTGTTCGGTAAGTCCTCGAGCTTAATTTCAAACGGTATTCCAAAAGTGTAGCGTAAATTAGCGCCTTATGAACTGAAGCCTGAAAATCAGTAAATCAAATTCAAATTTCAATAAAAGTCTGTCAGTTAGTTTCAATCCATTTCACCCGAACGAATTCATTGAATCTGTAACTGCAGGCCCATTTTCATATTCCAAATAAAGTGAGTGTTCCGAATTAATTTTGTTGTTTGTTCGGATTCAAGGCCTACATCTTGAAGCCGGCAACGAGGTATGCGCGATGGCAGATGGACTCGGCCAAAAGCCATGCATCCTTAGGAGCTCCAGTCAGCCCTATTACTCGCCCCGTAGAGAAGCCGCGTAACCGCGTAGAACTCAGGAGCTCCAGGTCGGGGTGCTGGAAAGAAACCTGATAAAGATACCTGCTGGCCTATCCTATACCTGACGTCAGCACAGGATGCGCTATTCCCTAATCACTTTCAACCTCTCGACCTGTTTCGCGAATTTCCTAAATTCTGTCCACCATTCGCCCACCCCACTCATCCCTACCGCTTCTTCCAAGTTGACTATCTGCCGCATTTCGCGCCCGTTGTTCTAACTTGCATTCGAAAAGAACGTGTTCCGCGTTATCTTTCCCATCCCCGCAGTCACAAGCCGCCTCGTTCGCCCGTAGCTTTCCTATTCTAGCTAAATACCCTTTAAATCCGTTTGACTAGAGCCCTGGGTGTCGCGTCGAAATGATCGCTATTCCGTTGTCTGTCGCGGTCTCTTTCTTTAATTCGTCCGCGCTTTCGTTCCCTGGTATCCCGACGTGCGCTTTGACCCACCTAATGGATCCTACTCCCTTCCGATACTTGCTTAAATAACCTCCATGCCTCCATTTGCAAGTCCGTCGGGTTTTGTATCCCCTGCAGGGTCATCAGCGCCGATCTGATGTCGCTGCTAGTCGTGAATTCCCCGTACGCGTATTTGTTGTCCCTAACAAATGTTAGTGCATCGCGGAGGGCGAGGGCTCGCATTGGAATAGAAGTCTGCACTTCTTGTTCTCTATCTCCCTTCCCTGATTAAGAATCACGAATGCAGCCCCCGCGTGTCCTTACTCCGTTCGCGACCTGTCCGTATAAATCTGTATCAAGTCCTCTGTTTCGTCCCCGTCCTCGTTAATTTCGAATGTAAAATATTCCCTGTCGGCTGGATTCCAAGTTAGCGCGCCTTTCAATTTCCCGCCCTTCCAAGCCTAATTCTTCTTGTATTCGCTCCTGTTAATTTCTAAACATTTTCCCCTCGTTGATCTCCTTCCGTAGAAATAAATCTATGGGCAACAAGTGTCCTGAAGGAAATTTAATGCTCTACAACTTCCTGTCTGGCGTCTTTTCTGTAGAGCATAAGGCTGGGTAGTTAGACGGACAAGTTGGACGAAAAATGTGAGGCAAAAAAAGTTTTTGGAAATTATCGATTTTCTCGGAAACTATAACACAAAGGAAGAAAAGAAATGTAGAAATTCTTGTAGGAAATTTGATTATCTTTTATTTTGTAAGGAATACTTTGTACCGTACGACGCACCGTTTCCGAGTTATAAGCGAAAAACCGAAAACAGGCATTTTTGCACCACCCTCTCCCCTGAAGCAGCGCGGCTAGGGTCGGGGACTTTTAGTATCTTTGCCTTCTAACTACCCGCAACACATTCTTTAAGAGAAAAATTCTCCCCCATTCCACGTCCTCTATAACCCCTTCGTTGACTGTGCGCTTTGAAACTTTCACCGTTGCCGAACTTTCATGTCTGTTGCCTAAACTGATGAAATCGCCGCCGGTTGAATAGCTCCCTCGTAAACTTTCGCGACTGCGTGTCGCTTGAATCCCCAAGTATTGCTGCCCCTATCCTGTGCGAGAACTATTTCCCCTTACGACTAACGTACTCGACGTGCGCGTTCCACGATAACGTATCGTCCTAATTTTATCCTTGCAGTAAAGGTCCCTCCCCCATGGCAAACGTCGGTCTTTCTTGCCCCGGGTTTTTTCAGAAAGAGAGTGTTTCTGTTTGCCCCACGTTGAACTCCAATTTCTCGCCCTCGTCCACTCCTCTAATTTCCGTAAGACCTCGCGCCTTTAATGTTTTGAATTGTGCTACCCTGACTATTAATGCCATTTGAATTTGGATCGAGCGAGACGCTTTTTTTGGATTTCGCATTTTTTTCGTCATAGAGAATGCTCCACCTTTCGGTACTACATTCTCGACTATGCTCGTGATAATATCTTTCGCCTAAAGAAAAATAAGCTTGCGTGATGATACTAATGTGGTTGTTTCCATGACCTCCAATAACTGCAGACAGCGCTTCAGCTCGTCGTTTCGTCTCAGCGTGGAGGTGGAAGTAATGCTGAGGTATTCGACTGATGGAGAAAGCTGGAGGTGCGAATCCCACAGTTCCAGGAGGACATCATCGGGACTAAATAACGTTTGCTTTCCGTGGGTTCAGTCTGATTATCCACATTCAGAAACAAGTCTCCACGTGTTCTAGTTCGTACGCCAGAATTCTTGATCCCTCGGTGGGGTTTCGAGACGTCCCCATAGGGCCATATCGGGCTCTTCAGGACGGAGGATGTGAAGATGTCGTTGCAGTAAAACATGAATAAAAAGAAGAAGAGGATGTTGGCGGAAGGACTGATAATTGCTGATTAGCCGAACGAGGCATGCGGAGATCTCGGCGGCTGGGAGCTACAAGAGAAACTCCTCGTGTTTCGAAGATCTGCTTGATGTCGAGCTGAAGGCTACCGTGATGTTGGTGTAGAATCAGAGGCGTCCATGGTGCACTTGCCAGGTCGGGATCTGATCTGATGTTCTGGGAGGCGATTGTGGGCTCGAAGTCGATTTGCCAATAACTTTTCGGGAACTTTGTCTGCAACATTAAGCACGAAGAAGGGTCTGTACGAATGAGTGGCTTTGCTGATCCTTTCATGACCACCGTTGTCTCTTTCCAAGCGGAAGAGAAGTATCCACAGCGACGACAAGATTTAAATGTTAGGGTAAGGAAAACGATGGCTGAAATTGGCAGATGACGAAGAGCTCTTCTCGTGAGGGAATTCTTGTCGAATAGCCGAATTGAAGATCATTGGAGGAAGCTCTAACGGTAAGAAGAAAAATACTGAAAATTGATTTGAGCGTTATACGCTGAAGGTAAGAATGCCGACTTTGGTTTAAACCTTGTTTCTAAAAACTAAGAAAAATTCAACTTTTAACTGTTTATCGTTTCGTTAGTAATGATCGCCAAGAAGCTAAGATTCCTAAATTTAAATTTTTAATAAATTTAATAACGTGGGAAGATTAAAGTGAAGAATTGAACATGGTAGTTAAGTCGCTGAAAAATATCCAAAAGGGTAGAAGATTCTTATAGGTTTCTTGGTAAAAAAATGAATACTTGTGGTATTTCTATTAAATACAACTTAGTATTACTAAGAAAAGTGCAAAAATTCTAATAGTTTTCTTGTGACCATGACTTCTAAGCCTTTCATTGGTGCACAATGTCTTAAAACTCTTGTTAAAATACGTGCTATGTTCTTTGCAGAAATAATTGTTAAGATAGTAAAACATTAAAATCAAATTGGCAAATAATGGTAGTCAAGAAAAATAATAAAAAAATAAAAATCTGTCAATGTAAAAACAACAAGTTTAATAAAAAACCATATATAATCTCTCCATAAATTCATTCTACATCCACAAGAGTAATATTAAACCATAGAATCACAACAATAATAAAATATTGAGATAAACGATTAAATAAAGGTTTGTTCGCACTTTATTGCTGTCAAGATGAATTAGTTTATACGAGATCCGATAAAATTGCTAAATGTTAACATTAACTATCAGTTAAGTTAGGTTAGATCACCTTTCTATGGTTACTTCCTGATTAGATTAATCAGTTAACTTGTCTAACTCAGATTAGAGTGAGTTAAAATGAGATAGGATAAATGAAATTGTTTTGAATTTCCCAATAACTGATTTAGCTTAGATTAGATGCCGTTGGGATGGGTTAGGTTACATGAAACTGAACAAATTTAGATTAGTTTCTAGTAAAATAGAAAATTAAGTAAGTTAGGTTGGATCAAAATTGCTTTTCTTAGGTTAGTTCAAGTTAGAATGAAATTATGTTGGAAAAAATTTGCCTTTTTGGCCTTATTTAGAATAAAAGTGAGGTTATGTCAGCTAAAATGGCTTCTATTTGGTTATTTCTCAAAAATTGAGGTTATGATAGCTAAAATGTGTCAAAATTATATGTGATGGTTGCAAAAGCATTTCAGATAAACACTGTAGTGAACGCATTTGTACTTTCCTACCTAAAGTTTTCATCTGTGTTTAGCTTGTCTTCTTTGATTGCCCTAAAAGCATGTGTTAACTAACCAACTAAAAGTCCAGTAAATGATAAGATCAAACAACAAGAAATTTTTATGTTTCGAGTTCCTTCACTTAGGTATGTTTTGAACTTCATGCTTCAGATCTAAATAGTTGCCGATTCATTCATGATGGTTGTTAAGGGCAATCGTTTCCTAGCTATCTGTATCTAGACTCATGTTGAATTCCTTTTTAACAGAATAGTTTGAAAACTTGATATTCTAATCTTTCAGGATTATACATTTTATCTAATGAGAGGGTCACAGATCCGCAACTAAATTTTAAACATTTACAATTTCCAATAAATACTTTTATCATATTACACTCAATTTCAATATCCTTACAAAGAAAATCAAACCATTTATGTGATTATCTTCAACTTTTCTATTTAAAACTTCTACTCTCAATGTTGCAAAATGAAACATTTTATACAAGAGCATCGATATTTGTTCTCAAGTGGGTGTATATAAAAAGGCACGATAACACTTTAGCTTTCTTCACAACAGAAACATTTTTAAATGAATTACTTACGTTATAATTAGAATCCTCCATGAAGTTAACACTAACATGAAATTTCAAAACGATGAATCACATCCACTGCTAAAATTTGCAAAGAGGGCACATACCAAATAAATTTCCCTTTCATTAATATTAATATTAAACTCTATTATACTACGAGGTGAAGGTGGAAAGTGGGTTGAGTTTTTACAAAGAAAAAATGATCCCACCTTCTCTTAGGGTAATAATAATGAAGATGAGCAATACATACACATTACAATCTCATGAAACATACAATTTATGCATTTGTTATTATTTCTTCCTACAAAATGTAGCTGTATTTGCAGAAATTATAAACCATTACATGACACATAAACATTCACATGACAGTTAAGCAAACATTACATAATGTAACGAACTCTTGGTGTTATCTCTCACCTTCAACGATTAAGTGGAAGAAAAATTATTAATTCAAATAAGGAAAAACATGTTCAAATAGAAGACGATACTTCAAGGTTTTGCAGCACTCTGCTACTGCACAGCTCTAAAACAATAATATTTACAAATTAATTTATTTTAGTGCAAGGTTGCATTTAACATTACTAACTACTAACATTATTATGTTCAATAAAAAAATGACGCACATTTTTACTAGGAACGTTATTAAGTGACAGACAAGTTCATGATTGTGCGCAAACAGTGACAGTTTAACATTTAAGAATTAAAGGGCAAGGATAATTTTATATAAATTCTTAAAGGAGATCATTACAATTATCGTGACTCTAATTTCAAGAATTGCTTTATTTTGGAAAGATCTAAAATTAAAATACCACACAAAGGATATTGAAACAAAAAGCAAAGGGCTTTGAACTTATAAAATTACTAAAATGTGTTATTTTCCGGTAAATTCAGATTTTTCTCTAAAATTAACAGATGAATATTAGTTTTGGCTGTTTTCCATGTACAAAATAATAATAAAAAAGAATATAAAAATGAAATTTCTCAAGATTTCTTTCTCTAAACATTCCAATTATAAAAGCAAACACGTCATTAAACATGGCAAAAAGAAAATTGTTTTAATGACTCCTGACACAAACATCAATTAAATGTTAAGTGACGACTAAAGTTATTCATCTTGAAAAAATTCGACGTTTTCGCAAATGGGAATGGTTATGGTAAAGAAATTTCTTGAGTACAAATCGGAGGTTTGTTCTAAGGTTCTATTGGGTTTCAATTTCGACTTAATATAACCAAGAATTATTGGAGCAGTATCAAGGAAGGCCTAACAACGTTTATTAATTTTATTATTAAGTTTATAAAACTTTTTATTTTTATATTTTTAATTCTTCTTATACCAAAAGTGCCCTTGATACTAAATTCTCTCTATATTAGTTTATTTTGTTTTATACATATGAACTCATCTCGCTCACTCTGTGCTTCATTATCTTATCTATCCTCTTTTTAGCAAAGTTTACTTTGAGTTCAGAAGGTTTGAAACATTCAAGGTTTTAATTTCATTATCAGAACCGAGAATAATATTTAATGGTGTCCATGCATTTCTATAGCTTTCCCTATTCTTCTGTTGGAAAATCTTGAAAGCAGCAAGCATTTTTCAAATAAGAAGAATTGTGCCTGGTTTTAGCTGGTGTTCAGTAATCTCATCTCATACTCAAGCTTAAAGGTTAGGTCTTGCAATAAAGTTGCACATAAATCATTTGCAATAGATCTAATATTTAGTTATGTTGTTGCTGTATTAAACTCAACACTTTTTTTGTTATTCTAGCTTCCTAAGTAGAAAAAAGCATGGAAATACGTTTACTCGGTAACTCAACATGTACACCATTCATTCATTGTTTAACTTCACAGTCAAGGCTGAACCAGAACCACCACAGTATATCTACTTTGTAGTGAAGATTCTAAAAAGAATTCAAACTTCGTGATGGAATACTAATGATAGTGAGACACACTAGTGTACTGCCATACAGGGTGGCTGAAAAATCGTTCACCAGCCTATAACTATTTTATTTTTAAAGATATGAACAAAATGCAGAGGAAAAAGTTGTTTGATGTAATAAGAGGCATAATATCAGGCATCGAAAGAAAACTCAACGCCTACTGTTTTCTCGTAACATCAACTAACTGGAAGTGTTTAAATGGAACACCCTGTATGTTTCTCAAAATTCTGAATACACCTGAAATTCTCTTTTCAACCATATAACGTACTTAACGATTTTCTTGAGGTCTTGGCCTGCAAGATTAGCCGATTTATCAATTCTAGATTACTTCTAATGGGACTTTTTAAAAGATCATGTTTATGTAACTCCATCAGCAATTCTAAAGGAGTTGAAAAATAAATTTCTTTGCTCTGAGAATTAAATTACGCCTAGCGCGTTGTAACATTTCTGGCGTAACTAATGCTACAGCTGCAGTAATTTTACCCCCCCCCCCCCAAGAGGTTCCGCAGAGTTTTTGTAAGATGTTATTACGATTTTCAAGGTTACTCCCAGGTATTTAGGGTTGGTAACGTGTCGAAGTAATTGGGTAACGGCATACCCTTGGAGTCGCCTGTTACCCATTTTGTTGTTTAAATGAAAGCAGCACAATTCGGTTTTATTAGGATTTGCCGTGAGTCTTCACCGCCTAAAGTACTTCATCTGTTCTCGAAGATTTTCTGTTGGGTTTTTTTTGATACTTTCAACCACGGTGTCTCTAATCTCTGCGTAATCAGACTTTTTAGATCTAGTGGTCGGCATGTCAACAATATACAGACTAAACAGAATAGCAACTAATATGGAGCCTTGTGATAGGTCGTTAGTTAGTGCATTTTGGATACTTGTGGTTTTTTCCATGGTGACTTGGAATCGTCTGTCTCTCAGTATGTTGGTTAACAGTTTAGCGGTTGTTCTGCGTAGAATCATTTGTAATAATTTAACTGGAATTCGGTTTAGGATAAGCCTTTCCAGAAGCTTATAGGCCGTGCTCAACAAGGCAATACGACAATAGCTCTCCGGTTTATCGCCTGCTTTGCCTGGTTTTAATATGATAATTATCTTTGTCTGTTTAAAGATGTTTGGTGGTTGTCCGGTACTGCGTATGTTCGACTAGAATTTTGACAGTCAGATTCTAGCTATTCTTCCACAGTGGGTCAGGAATTTCGGGTGCATGCCGTCAAGGCCAGGTTAGAGATATCATCCATACTGAACTCTTTAGACAATTCTGAGGCCTTTTCAGTCAAGCGTTTTAGTGTTTTTAGCCCTTTTCTGATTTTAATAGTAAAGTCTTTATCTCTTCTCCCCTCTAGATGTAGTAGCTATGTGTGAGGCTTAATTGGATGGATGTCCAGCTTTGTGCGGATTGCTGATCTGCCATCACTCAGTTTTATCAGCAGGGACCATGCTTTTCGACTAGACCTTGCGAAGTCCAAGTATTCAACTGTACTGTGCGATTTATCTTTTCTTGCTCTCTCTAAGCTATGTAAAAGTTCATTTGCGACATCTTGGTTGCCGTTATCCAAGTATTCTTGATAAAGTTCTTCGCTTTCCTTATTCCAGGAACATACTCTTTTCTGAAACGTCTAGGTATATGTTTCTCTGCTATTAAAATTATGGCTTTGGCAAATCTTTCATAATTTTTATATGTTGATGGTATATGCCTTAAGCATGCCTTTAAAAAAAAACGACCTATTAGAGAAAATAAAAATGAAATCTCTGATCACATTAAAAGAAACAATCATCAGGGATCGTTTCTATACAGGGTGGCTGAAAAATCGTTCACCAACCTATAACTATTTAATTTTTAAAGATGTGAAAAAATGCAAAGAAAAAAGTTGTTTGATATAATAAGAGGCATAATTTTGCTCATCATCTTGTGTACTTGGCTGCCGAACACTGTGCTTCTGTGTAATTAAACAGCCCACACACCAAATTTGTTGTTACGCAACTTAATACTACGACGTGCCTGATATCTGGCTCAATAAACTACACATCCACAGAATGGCTACCGGTCTTAAGGCAAAAAATCACCAGCAACCCCCAACTACCAGTACATGAAAACATCGACAGTACAAATGGCGGTCGTTTCCGTTCCAGAAAGCCACCGTCAGTGGCAAAATAACAGGCCCAACCTAGAAATGCCAAAATGTGGAGAGGATCCACTTGGCTTTGACCTTCCACGCAGACCATCTAATACATTATTATTGAATGCCCATTCAGAAAATTCGATGGAAACTGTGACTTTTATTCTATTTTTATCTGTGATCGTTGTGTTTGTACTTGTATTTTATTTGTGCATTGACATTATTGTTGTGTCTATTTGAGCCGTACGCTAAAGAACCGTATCTTAAAAGCAATAAATTATTTAACTATGTGGGTTTACTCTGTCATAAGGCGTTCACACCCTCGCAACTGCACAGAAAAAGATACAAAATATAATACAAAATTTAATATTTAGTAGGGCAATTGTGAATGGACAGTCGTAAGTGCGGGGTCGGTAAATAGAATGCGAGGAGTCTCATTCGAAATCGTAGCGTAAAAGTGCCTTTATGTGTTTTTGTGGGGAACCATTTTTTAATGTATAACCAATATGATAAATGCAGTTTTATCAGTATTCTGATTATCTTTGTTGCTGAAGATGTGGCTTTACTGTGTGTACTGCCACTACTGATTATGAATGTTGTTGTTGATATGGTTTTACTGTGTGTATTTCAGTTTATGGTTCAGTTATGATCCTACGGAGGAGCGGTCTCCGAGGAGGCGACTGCTATGACGGTGGCAACACCTGGTCGTCCAACATTCCGTTGGATGGTATCTCAGCGCGATAAGCGCTTGTTATAGATGTCACCATGATCGAGGCGGTGCATTGAAGGGAAAAGCCAGCGAGCACCAGGATACGATCTTATGCATGAAAACCTTTTTTTGTAAAGAAGCAATTTATGTATATGGTCCCATATCCCTACACTTGAATGGCAACTCAATAAGGCGTGAAGTCGACTGACCCAGGGATAGTTGCGCATGTTATACTTTAGCTTATTAATGTGATTTTTGTTGGAAATTTTGAAATAAACATAAGGGTTTTATGAGATTTCCGTTGTAATTTTTTGTACCACAATAGGTAACTCAAAATCTTTCTCGTTATTATTTGACTTTTCAATGTTGCTTTGCAAAAACGTAATAAACTTTTCAGTGATGAATAACGCATTTAAACACGAAAGGCCAAGGAAATTGTGAAGTATACCCCAAGTCCTGCAGAAAACCAGAAGAAAGTCTTATCAGAATCTTTTATTAACATAACTCTTAATTATTATTAGATGTGAAAGTCTCTGAATTAACATTAATAGTAATAGTATAACAGTAACAGTATAACAGTAACAGGAATTCTTACACAAAGTTCAGGTCGATAAGATTTTTTTCAGAAAGTAATTTAATTTACAGAAAGATCAAGATTGATAGATTTTTATATCAGGAATCAACTAATTTTTATAATGTCATCTAACATCAAGTTTGAGAACAAAAATGAATTATTTATACAACGTTGTGCATACCTTGCAAGAATAATTCAGAAAAAACTAGCTATGAGCTTAAAGATAAATATAAAACAAATCCATATACATGAAAGAAGAAACTGAAAAGTAGATACAGTAAAGAGTGTAATGACATCACATACATATAAGATGGCATCTGGTAACAGAACTTGGCCTATTCAAGGAATAACTTGACAAGATTGTTTAGAAAGACGAGATTGTGTGAAGTTTTTCTCTTTTATTATGTGTGTGCTTGCAATCTTATTTTTATTATAATAAATGCCGTTAAAAATACAAACGCAAAGTGCGGCTGCACTTGTACTTTACTTTTTTTATGGTGCTTTTAACAGTTAGATTTGATTTCTTTCTGTTTTTATGTAAATGTCAGAATTTTATTATGTGTACTTTAATAATATCAAGGTTTTTCCACAGATGTAATTAAATAAAATTCTAATAAATTTCAGAAAAAGACTTCCTTTCTCAAAATCAATGGAATAATAATAAAAATTTTATTGTTTTAGAAAGGAAAACCGTAGTGAAGAAAAGCATTTTTAAAACAGAATGAAAGCAAGGTTAAAATTTTAAACGACCTCGTATGGAAATGGAGGTTAAATTTTTATGACCTAATAACGCATCCAGTGGTGAGGATTATTTTTATTTATAGCAGCACAGCATCATAAACATATAAGGTTTTGGTTTTTGGCATTTTAATTAATTTTATTTATAGTATTTACATTTTATTAAACTTTCTATTTCTAAAATAGTATAACACATAATAAATCATGTTGTGCTCATGTAGGTGAGGGAATTAATTGCATTTATAAATTATTTTTACACCAAAACTTACATAATTATTGTTCATTAAATTTGTTATTTTTGCTAGTTTCATTTTGATTAATTACTTTGATTAAATTCACTAAGGAATAATAATAAATCCTTGTAGATTAAACTTATAATTAAATAAAATTGGCTAACTTAAAAAATTAACAGAATTAGAAAACTATAACAAATCTGTTTAGAAATTCCTTTTGATTATATTAATGGAAGAGTATTAATTACAGAACTAATATTTAATAAACTCTGTTATATTTATAGGATTATATTAAATTAACACCTTTACTTTTATTTCGCCTTTAATAATTATTGTTGATATTCATAGTTGATACCTAACCTCAAATTTATAAATCTTTTGTATACAAATAAAAAACTTAACAACAACAATAATGTAAGTGCTAATTTTGTATTTTTCCCTTATAAAATGTCGTGATGTATTTGTTTACCTAATAAAATTCATTTTCGTGTTTATTTTTAACTTATTATAATTTAATTAGTATTTATAAAATACCACAGTGTTATTTAATAAGAATGATAGAACAAGTTTAATGATACATGCAGACATAAAGCTGACAGATTAATTATAGATTCAAGAATGTCACTCAAAAACAATTTGCCCAGCCTTTTCTTTTTATAATATAAATAATTCCAATCAATACCTGTCTATAGTATGGTTGTTAACTGATTATTTACGTCATAAAATCAGCGCTTAGTTGCCTTTTCCTTAATTAAAATTGCATATAAAAAATATATTAGAAAATCGCGCAAAATTATTTGCGTAGAATAATTATTATTTATTATTATCATTCCACCTGTCGTTATACAAAAATAAAATAAAACGAGATAGCAGTAACTAGCTAATTGTTAATAAAAACAAATATTTATTTATTAAATTAATAATACCTTTCAACGTGTTTTTCATTAATTATTGCGTAACAATTTTTTTTAATAATATCCGTTAAGCCAGTATTTAATACACAATTAGAAACCAGAGGAATTTCCTGTTTTCAATTCCTTCTATTTTATATAAAGCTCTCGCACACAAGGGGAAATTTTATTGCTAAAATAACAAAACCGCAAAACGAGTTTCGAACTCAAAAATTAATGATTTGGTCCTTTTTTTATTGAAAAGTCCCAAAACTATTTCTATGCTTTGTTTAGAAAAAAGTCTTTACAAATGTCAGTCTTAAAATGAACCTGAAATAACAAATTAATAAGACACAATATTATCTGACCTTCAAATTAATTTTTATTTTAATAAGATTAACATCACTATAAAACTTAGTTATTGTATATTAGAAAAACAATGAAGTTGCCACGTGCGCACAAAGGAAAACCATAAATAAGCAAGATCCTCTTCATAAATATTTGTTCTACCAAGAAAAATTCGCATATGTAGATATTTTGGCTGGGATTTTTTATATCTACTAGAATCATCATCACTTAATATAGCAATTTCAACAGAAATTCTAGAAAATTAAAATTTCTAAATACCAGTATTAAGATTAATTAAATAAAAAATAAAAAAAATAGCAAATTTAATGGACTCACCCTGATCTTAAAAGGGGTATTTATTATAGGATGATTTAAGATAAAAGACAGAAACGATTACAACAGAGTAGTATTATTTATCTTCAAAAACAATAATTCTGGAAAGCCCGTCATTATACCAGCGAGATCTGATAAATCCTTTTTGCTATAATTGATGCTGGCTGGTATTCGTTAATTACTAAAGTTAATTTATGAAAATGAAATGAGAAATTTACCATTACATATTCTGTGGTCAAAAATGCCAAATCCTTTAAAAACTTCCTCATGCAAGAAAATCTATAAATTTATCCTGTGTTACCAGTATGTTTTCGCAAACGATTATTAACATCAAACGTTCTTCAGTGATATCTATATAGCTCTCCGGGAAATACAGACTATCAATGGATGATGTTATTTCCATATTATTGTGATTAGATTCGACATCAATTTTCCTCGTGTATCATCACAACTGCTAAATCTAAACATTCCATTGTAAAATACTACAAAAAGTTCTTGGCTAGTAATAATATTTACTTTCAATATTAGCACATTTAATCATATTACATATTCTGTTTATAAAATAAGCAAAAACTCTGCTACTAATTTAAAACGTGAAATTGTACATTTCTTAATTTAGAAAAGAAAGCGTCGACTAATCGGTTATTGTCACATTTATTGAATGAAAGAAATCCTGAGTTTTTTTATTCAATAACTTTTTACAAGCGTATTAGATGCCTTCAAGATATTTTGAATTGAAATCTGCTTAATCAAATCAAGAATTGATTTTCATATTCATTATGAGAAAACCGTAAAGACTGTTACACCAAAACAAAAAAAGCAATGCTGCACAACCTCGTCGCCATTTGGCAAAAAAGTATGTTATATTCAGTTTCTACTGTCATCCGTAGTAAGTTCGGTGGTATCATTACTTGTAGTAAGAAAGAAACACACACACTCACTAAGGCTAACTAAGTAATTTTAATTAAAAAAAAAACAAAATACAGAAAAACTTAAACTTATAAAAAAAATAACTCAGAACACTAAATATACGTCTTATCGTCTTCGTCTTCGAAAGCATTCTCTCCGTGTCGTTTGTTTTTTTACGCGCTCTTGTATTTTTTTTTACGGCTGTGGCACAATTCTCACATACTAATCATGAAGGAAGAGCATTTCTGTTACAGCATTGCGTGCAACCAAGAGGCGATCCATGTATGGAAGTCCTCGCCCATCGTAACTTCAAATCCATAAAAAGATTTTTAAAATCGTTCAAGTTAGTCTTTGGAAATTCGAATTTCCTGAAATTACACTAAATTCCTTGCATTTCTTAAAGTCTCTAAAATCTATGCCAAAATCTTTTATGAACCGTAAAGTCCGTAATAAGAGTACAGGAAGTTCCTTATGTTTTGGTGTAATGCTTGCGATTAACTTTTTGACAAACCTCGAACTCAAAAACAAAGAGACTCAGATTTCGATGATATTTGGAAGACTTACTACGAGGTATGGCAATTAAATAACAAAAAATTTTTTTGTAAATTGTATTACGTATGCCTTTACAGTATCTTCTCTCCCCCCCCCCAACGTGACTTCCAATCGTTCGAAGTGAGATCTCTTAAAACCTGCTTGGATCTCTTCCATGCCATCAAAACAATGCCCTTTTAAGTGAGTTTTCATTTTCGGGAAGAGAAAAAAGTCTACCGGAGCCAGATCCGGGTTGTAGGGAGAGGGGGGGGATCGTTGGAATGGTTTTCCGAGCGAGAAACTGCTTCACGACTAGAGCCGAATGTGTTGGTGCATTGTCATGATGCAACATCCAGCCATTCTTAGCCAAATCCGGATGCACTCGTCTCATTCAGGTACACAGACGTTGAAGAACAGTCAAGTACAAGGCGTTATTCACTGTTTGGCCCTGCGGAACAAATTTTTTGTGGACCTTATTAATCAAAAAAAAACACACAAATCAGCATCGTCTTGATTTGGGAACACGCATTTGAGCTTTTGGTGGATGCTCTTCCCCCTCTTCTACCTATTGCTTACTCTGCCGCTGGGTTTCTGGATCATATTAAAAGACCTACGCTCGGTTGCACAAAAATAATTTCATCATTGATCAAGTTGATCACTTGATTAGCCGATCTGATTGGATAAGTCTGAATATTTCACTACTTCTGACTGGTTAATCAACTGATCAAGTGGTTGATCAATCGATCAAGCGTTTAATAAAGCTTTGTGCAACCCGGCCCTAACCTGACAAATCGAAAGACGCAACTCTTTTTGCTCGCACGTCAACATTTTCCGATCGCGTTTAGCGCACAGCTTTTGCATCTGTAAATTATCGTGTAACATCTGCTAAACGGTTTCCTTGTTGATACCGAGTTCAACCGACATCATCCGAATCGTTAGCCGACGATCAGCTGCCACTAATGTTGTAGTCGGTACGCACTATGATGGGTGAATCCTACCTCTCGTCGTCTTCCACCGATTCACGCCCAGCTTCGAAACGGCCAGCTCACGCGTGCTTGCGATCGACATTCGTCGCCGTACACATGCTTCAGTTTGCCCCCGGATTTCACCAAAAATTTGATGACGATTCTTTGTTCAACTTTTTTGTCATACATCTTCCGACAAGGGGTCACTGCATACCGAAATTCAAAAATTTTTAAACGACGAACTACGCGATCAATCGGTACGAACTTTCGTACACACATAGCAGAACTGTGGAAGGTTACGGTCCTGTGGTAGGGAAGAAATTCTCGTTATTTAATTGGCATGCCCCTGGTATAGTGACTCTTTTGTTAGTGTAGTTAAGAATACAAAGTTTGAGGGTAAAGTTGGGCTTTGGAGTTTTACACAAAAACAAGTTAAACGTTTTCAATGCTTTGTGGCTCAAATGAATTTATTAGTCTTTAGTTTCCAAGTGGTAGACGTCGCTGACATCGACAGCGTCATGCAGCAGGCGAGGAAACGCTAACCTCACAAGATTCACTCTTTTCTTGCCGGTACGTGTACTGGCGTGGGTGGAACTATGATGATTTCTCGCTGTTCTAAGTTGACTGGCACATTTCAATTGTTTATTTTGTTTATAAACAAGCAAATCTGCAAAAACTTATTTATTTATTTCAATTTTATTTGTTTTGATTTTTTATTTCATTATTATTCTTTTTCTATTAGTTATTATTATTTTTCTTTTTGGCCTCTGAATTTTTTATTTGTAGGATTTCTTTTCTGATTTGTTTATTTAAATGAAACAAACTAAGTGTTTTGAAGGAGCAGGTTCAGGTTGGCTTCCGACAAAGCTGGGTGCTGCCAATGGAGCTAGATGCTGTTTGCTGCTGCTGGAGCTAAGTGAACAGACTGAAATACATTAGTTGGCGTGAGGTGAGTGTTGCTACTGTTGCTGGTTCGAACTGGAGATCATAGACGAGTTGATCCGGACCTCTTTTATTGACCTGCGTACGCGTACTTTTAACTCTAACTTCAGTATTGCGGTAACAATTAACTCAAAAATGCTTTGACCGATTTCAAAATATTTTATTGGTTTTTTTTTTTGGAATTCGTACCAATTTTAGCCCTACTACTGAAGTAATACGTAGGGCACCCATACGATTGTTTACGCCCTAAATAGACAAACGAACGGAAAAAAACGAAAAAAAGCATTCTGTATAATACATTACTTACAGTTTTCGTTTGATCCATAAAGCATTGAGATCGATCAACGCCTTCTTGAGCAATTATGAAAACGTTTCGTAGAAATCAACTAGCTCCGTCTCCAAACGCAACCTTGTCCTCAAACTTTGTGTTATGAACTACTCTAACAGACACCGCAAGTCTTTCGAATATTTCCAAAATCTGAGACTCCTTTGTACAGAAACAAAACGAAATTATTGTACATGAAGATTTGACCAGGTGACCATTTCACAACAAGAACACCTCGAAAAGATCAATATCAAAGATCGTCTTCCAAAAAATCGTTTGCCTTTATTTATCAGAGTAGCTCGTTCATTAGTTCTGGGTAGACTTAAAAATGTTCTTCTCGCTTGCAAAATCAAAAACAATTTAAATGTTTCCACGCTCAGAAATTTAATTCACTCTTAATAGATTAAACTCGTTGTACCCTAAACGATATGGGAGGCTCGACTCAATCTTGTCTATGGTTCTCCCGAGGTTAACGAAGGACATAGCCTGATCACTAGTATTTTTATGCACAATTCTCTCGAGCAAATTAAAAAAGCCCTCTTCTCCGTGAAGAGCTTCCTCGAGAAGATTAAAGAAGGGCACAGCCCAATCCGACATACTTCCCAGTTTAGCTTCCGATAAAAAGATTAGAAAGATATGAACCGGCAGCTACTTAATAAAAAAAAAAACGTTCGAACGGTTTTGATCGACATAAATGTATATGTCTGAGGATTATTCTATGACGCACAAACTTAAACATAACAGCATAACGTACACTTCCTCTTGTAAGTAATAGGGAGTCGTGAAAAGTTATATAATCAAAGCCGTGGGTAAGTAATTACAAAAAAAAATGGACTCACCCTTGTCTTAAAGAAGTGCACATCTAATATAATATGATTTAAGATATGCGATATAACACAGTATTGCAACACGGCACTCATTACGTATTGCTGTATTGTAAGGTTATCGCTTTTGTTAGTGGAAAAAAAGTAACACAAAACAACGCTGGGTGTAAGCGCTTCTCTTTTATTTTCTTAGGGAAAACAAAATTCATCGATAATCTCTACGGTTGGGTTTTATTCGCCACTAGGTGGTGGTCTAACATAAGCTCGGGCCCTGTTTCCTTCATATTTACCGGCCCGCGGGCTGCTTGGTATGTGACATGACATGACTACGACTACCACCAACTTCCTCCGACGCACCGCTCCGTCGACGTTCCCATCCTCTAACATCCCTCATTCTCCAGCCATAGAGAGATTAAATTCTCTAAATGGCAGCCACCTACGGTGGCATTTATTCGTTGATCCTGTCCTGTCCTTCATATGATCAAGTTTTGCCCCCACCGGTGGGGCGGCAACCATCTTTGATCACTATTACTTTTCTTTTAACAAAAATAAATCTGATTCTTAATTACGATGTATGCGTAAGTTATAAATAGCACAAAAGAATCACACAAAACAATAGAAAGATACTTAGCCTTCCAGGAATTGCGTTTTGAATCATTTCCGTAGCGGAAAAGCTAGCTAACCTCCAAAGAAAGTATTCAAACGTTATTATATACATAACAACAAATATATCTTCTACGACATGCACAATCATTCTATTCATCATTCAACTGATAAATAAAGCTCTAAGAAGGCATAAATTTATTATTATTATATACCTATTGGTAGCAAGATGAATTTGCATTTAATATTGGCAGGTATTATACATATTTATGTATGCGCACTTCATTTTAACTTGTCAATTTTCTTCACGTTCGTTCCTTTTAACAAGACATTTCAATGAATGGAACGATTTGACGGTTATTAGTAGCGATTGCGGCAACGGATGTTATTAAGGTAAAAGTTTATCGCATGCATTCAATTAACGGTGAATTAAAATGCATTAAATAACTATGAGGTAATTAGCCTCAACAATCTTGTAGTTCAGGAACTCGAGATGCTTTACATTTATTTATTAGGTATCAGAAAATTTCTAAATCGCAGCCGTGACTCAAATGTGGGCTGTGTCTGATTTTGAAATCTTAAAACAACGCAACAAATCAAAGGAAAGTTCACTAATATTGATTGATATTGACATTCAAAAGTACTATGTGGGTTACACGATTGGTATTTTAAGAGAAAAGTTTCGTTTAATCTGTCTTATAAAATCGACAAAGTTTGAATATTAACCACCGTCTGTTTATAACAACCCAAACCATGACCTACTAGATTTTTACAGTTCATCAAAGAACTGCATAAAAGTATACTCTGTGTATATATACAAACTCTCATGCCTTTCATTTAAATGGAACAAATTTACAGTGCAATAAAAAACCGTGCGAATTATCTGAATCTCTCGCGATGACACACATACTGAAAACTGCGAAAACAGGACGGAATTTATAAATGTATAATGGAAAGAGAAAAAACAAACAGCAGGCGCCAGTTAAAACTAATAATAATAATAATATGTAAAGCTCCAAACGATTTACTTAGTATTAGTCATTTTCTTTTCTATCTGGCACATCCTGGTGTCATTGAACATCAGTAATTATATATAGATACGTTAATTGGAATTGCAGGGGGTATGAACTTATACACATCCGTGGGCGTATTGTAAATACAAACGAAAAAAGTCCATGAAACCGCAAAATAATCTGCAATAAGTATGTCAATGCTGTGGTGTAATATAATGAGAGATTTTTTCATTTCATTGGAATTTAGAACACAAAAGCGCAAAATCTACAATTATAGGAATTTGTACGATTAGAACATTTTTTATTTTATCAATTGTTATCTTTTGGGGAATCCTAAAATTCCATCGAGTCAAATAAAACACAAATATATTTTAAATTTATCTCCTGGGCTGTTCGAAAAAAATCTCAATCCAAAAGTAACTAGCACCTTTTGAACACTTGAGTGGAAGCACGTAGATATTTTTAAAAAGAAAAATATTTCATTCATATGTAAATTAATATAAAGAAAAACCAAACGCTGCAAGCCACTTTTCCAAGTGGTAAATTCTGCACCTTGCCAACGTCATCTTATACTGACGTCAAAGACTTAGCATTTGCACGTGTTTTCACGTATAAATTCAAGCTGCAACCTTATAAGTTTATTCATTATTTACTTTACTGTTTTATGTTTGGTTTTTAAATACTTTTTTATTTCGGTTCATTATTCATACTTAATCATACTGAATGCAAGGAAGATATTTTCGTTTTTATAATTTTAATTCATAAAAGTTATTAAAGAAATGCAATTTTTTAATTAGAAGCCAATCATCCATAAAAAGCATCAGCATCAGCAATTTGTATAAGATGGGTATTAAACTATGTATACTTTTTCTACTCATTTTTACTGGAGCGCCCTTCTTCTCCCAACAAAAAAGACCGACAAATTAAAAAATGCCCACATTGTTATCAATTTGATCAGCGATTAGATCTAGAAAGTAATAATCAGACCCATCTTAACCGTTCTATCATTTTTCGAAGACACTGATACCATTCTCGTCGCCAATTACAATTTTCTAGAATTTTCTGGAGCTCAGTAGAAGCGTGGTTTGCGTTTTCACTAATATGATGTACCACGTCCCGAGTGTATAAATCCTTGCTCTCCTGGGTGTCGCGGTACTAGTAGGTTAGCGACCCCAAAGTCCCGATTCGGCCGCTGTCACTGTTTACTCCTACCAGCCGCTAGCGAGGAGTTGTGGCTCTGAAAGCCATTCGTATACCTCAACCAACAAAATTTAAGAACTTTACGAATTCAAGAACTTCCTTCTGCGTTAATATCACCTGCAACAGTCAATGCCGATTTTTTTCGCTGTTGCCAAAATGGAACAAAACATTTCGAATGGCTTCTCCGTTGCAAAATCCCACCACACATCTACCATCTTCAGCTGAAGAGATTCCACGAAGGGATTGAAAACGGCCTCCAACCAGTAAGTTAACTAACCAACTGTAGTCATTATACTCTCGGCAAATAAAGAAAATGATCAAAAACGCTCAAGAGTCTTTTCACGTTTTTTAGTTTGATGTAATATAATGAAAATTTAAAAGTTAAGGAAGATCTCAATACTAATTATGATTCCATTCTTGGAAATATTTTTCAAACTCCTCTGTTGTAGTGTTCGACAGGTCCTTCCTCGTTTTTTTCTTCGCCCCTTCCACGTTGTCAAATTGTCCGTTCTTTCATGTCGCTCTTCATTTTCGAAAACAAAAAGAAGTCGCACAGAGCGACGTCAGGTGAGCAAGGGAGTCATTTTTAGCTAAGAACTGGCACACCAAGGCGGCTGTGTGAGCAGCCTGGTGGAAAAACCAGTCACCCGTCTGCCACAAATCAGACCTTTTTTTGTCGCAATCTCCTCAGAACCTCCAAATAGAAAGCTTGATTAACAGTCTGACCTGGGGAAACAAATTCAGAATGCACTCTCCCCCTCACACAGAAAAAACAAATGAGCATCGTCATGATGTTTGACTTCACTTGACGAGCTTTTTTGAGCGAGCTGACAATTTAGCCTTCCACTAGCTTGACTGTCGTTTGGTTTCGGGGTCGCAGCCATAGCACCATTCTTTCAAAGCAAGGCCTGTTTCCACTCAACGCTCTTTTTGCTCATCAGTCAGGACCCGAGGCACAAATTTCACAGGGACCCTTCTTATCCCCAAATCTTCCGATAATATTCGCTGAACCGAGCTCCAAGTTATTGCAGATAAGTGTGTCATCTCTTCAATGGTCCGTCAGCGGTTTTCAAGCACAATTGTACGATTTTTTTCGACATTTCACCTTCTCTAAGAGGAGGAGGAGGAGGATCAATGAATAAATGCCACCGTAGGTGGCTGCCATTTAGAGAACTTAATCTCTCTATGGCTGGTGAGTTGGAAAAATAGTGGTTAACTCCTGTCGTGCACGCCAATATGTCGGGTGCCAAGCAGTCCGCACGCCCGCAGTCCACGGTGATGATGGTCTGGTGGCGAAGGTGGTGCAGGCCGGAAGCAGGCTCTCCATGATTCCCGCAGGTGATGGTGTCGATGACCCAGGTTGGGTGGTGTACCCAAGGACGGCCCGCGAGCCGTCACACAGAGACGACGAGGAGTTCGACGCGACGGTTCTTTTCAGAACGGTGTTGGAGTTGTGTGGTGAGGAGTGTGAGAGTGTGTATGTGTTATAGTAGTGGTGTGGGTGTCTAGTTGTGGATTGTGTGCCGTGGACTAGTGCGATGCTGTTCCGGCATTTGCCTTCACCACTGGGGAAACCAATCTCTCTAAGAGGAGAAAACCACTGGTATACCCGAGTTTTGTAAGCTGTTTTCAACATCACAACAGTTTCTGCTGCGTTTTTCCCGAGCAGGAAGCAAAATCTCACAGCCGCTCACTGTTCACTTATAAGTCCGTCGTGACAAAAAAAACAAAGAGCAAGCAGCAAAACTGCTTTTAACAACAAAACTGACTGTGACCAGACAGAACATTCCCAGGTGATGCCCCTGAGTGTATTGAACTCGGAACGAGTTGCTCGACGCTCGCCAAGCGAGAGAAAAGCGTACTACGGAAGCCCCGCCGAACGCAGCGCTATTCCGGTTACTTTTGGGTATCCCCTCGTAAACTCTAAAAACGCTGCATAGTATGGTCGATTCGGGCGTTGTGCTACACACACAATTAAAACCAGTGAAAATGGAAGTATGGTCATGACGAAATTTGAAATAAAAAAATATCGATTAATTCGAAAACTATTCGAGATATCGAAATACCGATTATGTATCGGTAATCAGGAGAAAATTCTAAGTTGATATCTGGTAAACTAATGAAAATAGCGAAATAAGAAAAAACACGTTAATTTATTTACAGAGGACATTAAAATGCATAATTAACTCAATAATAGAGGGCGTTGTGCTCGCTCTTGCACACAGAACCTCAAAAATTTAAAATGGCACTCCGACATTTGCGATACATCGTTGGAAAGGGAATAACAACAGCAATGAAAACGTCCTCCTCCATAAATCGATTGAAGTTTGTTTTCATATTTCGATAACTTTATTTGTTTAGGGGATATTAAGAATGGATCGTTTTAAAATGAACGCACTGTATAACAATGTCCTGTAAGATTACGAGAACATGGCAAGAGACCAATCGACAGACAAACAGAATGTACGAATTCAGAAACGAAATATTTTAAATTGTAAAATTTGTAAACAAAACAACTTCGAGAACCATCGCTGTCATCAATCGTGTGGTTTTCGCTTTACGAGGAATAGGTGGACGCTGCCATAACAGACCAGAGTTTCTCTTCAGCGGAGACAAGTCTCGACGTGTTGAATGGCTTCCTGGTCCATGGAGACATGATGGATTTGGAGCATATTGCAATGTCATCCGACTTCAGAATGGTTCACCACACTACTGCCTAGAATACCAAGATGACACTGGAAGAAAAAAATTGAAAGCTTTGATTGTGGGAACTTCTGATGGCAGAGTTGTGGGTGAAGATTTGACTGTAGGGGAGATGCGATAAGCTAGTAGGGTAAATTCTAAGATGTTTTTTTTTTTTGAAGAAAGGCAGCTAGGGAGTCTTTCTTTTTTACTCGAGAAATGAACTTCTGTCAGGTTCTTTAGCTTAAGTATCTTCACTCCTGGTGCATTCTTGAGAACACCTTTGAGATGGCTTAAAAGCTTGCGCAGCTCTATTCTCGTCTGGTCTGTCAAATCAAGGCAATTTCACGATCATCCTAAATAAATCGCATCAATTGTGTGCCTTCTGGTTTACTAAAATGCCAAAGGCGTGTCAGTGCATACGACTAAGAAAAAAAAAAACGCCACAGCTGTGATAAAGGGTTTTCCAATAAGAGGTGTTATTTTGAATAGCCCGCTATTTCGGTAGATGTCACTTTTGAAGCTATCATTTTTTGACATTTGACAAGTAGAAACTACGCCATTAATAAATATGGAACGATACACGCTTCAACAACGCATTGAAATTATTAAAATTCACTATAAAAATGGTGAAAATTTGGCAGAGACGGTTCGTAAAACTCGAACATTTTTGGGTCACCGTGAAGCACCTTGTCGGACCGCAATACAGAAATTGGTGAAAAAATTCGAGCTCTTGGGACAAGTTAGTGATGTGAAGAATAAAACCCGTGCACGTCGCTCAAGAACAGCCGAGAATATTGCTGTTGTAGCCGAAAGTGTTAAAGAAAACCCAGGTTTGTCCATTCCTCGTCGTTCTTTGGAATTAGCCATTCCACAAACGTCATTACACCGTATTTTGCATAAAGATTTGGGTCTTAAGGCTTATAAAGTCCAGTTAACACAAGAACTCAAGCCGGCCGATCATCAACAACGTCCTGTCTTTGCTGATTGGGTCGTTGAAATGCATGAAAATGATCCAGAATTCCATCGAAAAATCATCTTGAGTGATGAGGCCCATTTCCACCTCGGTGGCTTCGTCAACAAGCAAAATTGTCGGATCTGGGGCTCAGAAAATCCTAGAGTTATTGTTGAAAAGTCTCTCTATCCTCAACGTGTGACTGTTTGGTGCGGTTTATGGTCCGGCGGAGTCATTGGACCTTACTTTTTCGAAAATGAGGCTGGAGCAACAGTTACGGTGACTGGATTGCGCTATCGAGAGATGATTGACGATTTTTTATGGCCGGAATTGGATGGTATTGATCTGGACAACGTTTACTTTCAACAAAACGGCGCTACGTGCCACACAAGCAACGAAACCATTGATCTTTTACGGAAAAAGTTTCCGGACCGTGTTATCTCTCGAAGAGGTGATCACAATTGGCCACCGAGATCTTGTGATTTAACAGCTTGCGACTTCTTTCTTTGGGGCCACGTGAAAGAGAAGGTCTACGCCAACAGCCCAGCGTCGATTCAAGACCTCAAAGATGGAATTCGTGAGGCTATCGAGGACATAGGGCAGCCACTTTGCGATTTGGTTATGGAAAATTTCAGGAAAAGGATATTGTCCTGTAAGCGTGGTCGTGGTGGTCATATGCCTGATGTTATTTTCCACTATTAACGGCATACCTTCCTCTTTATAATGAAATAAACATCCGATCATTTATATTAAAAAATGGCACTTTTCTTTGAATATCAAAATAACACCTCTTATTGGAAAACCCTTTACAAGAAATAGAGCAAAGTGAAATCTTCGGAGTGTTTCAGAAACTAAGAAATTATGATTTGCCTCAAAAATCCAAAAACACCTAGATCTTCAGATCCTATTTTGAATTCTGATACCATCTTCCAAGATCAAATTTCAATAAATTGATAGCTAAGTTTTTCGGTGTCTTCAAACTACCGATAATCCCATCATTTGTATGTACCACTCTAGTACCACAGCTGCGACAGTTCTTCTCTTACTACAATAGGCTTGTGTCCTTGATTTTCTTCTTACCATGGTAAACCCAGATTTCAATTGTTAGAAGGAATACTATCAAGTTCTCAACTATTATTCTGTTGCGGAGGCGGGTGGTTCATAATTATAACAAGCTTCAATTCGAGCGGCAAATCTAAAATTTCTAAAGAGGGACCAGTCATTCACTTTAATAATAATTTAATAACAACGAATAATTGAACAATAAGAACAGCAACCGATTTAAATAAAAGAACAATTGGTAGACGCATGAAGTGTAGTAATAGTAGCGTTATTATTAAGGTTCGACTATTGCCGATTTATGCATCGATACCACCCACTTGCTATACAGAAACAACTCGCAGATGCAAAATAAAAAACGAAACCGGTGATAGAGAAATTTTTTCCGGTGAAAGTGTGTCTATGACAACACAAGAGAGAAAAAAAAAGTGCATTGTTTTACACAATTTCCCATTGTAAATTGGTCCATAAGTTTTTAAAAGAATGTTAAGGCTGCAATGTTTTTAATTATCCACAATTAGTCAGCCCGCATGTTCTCACAATTTTTTTGCTGAGTAATTTCTTGTCCATTATTATTTTTCTTGGTTGTTGTAAATGAAAAATGAAATGTGCCCATTGTTTTAAGTTACAACATTTAGATTTTTGCCATTTTTGTCGAGTTTTTCGAGAGATACAAGTTGTGATAAAGGCAATTGGTTATAAATTATGTTTCACTGAACTATAACAATTTAAGACGTCAAGTAGAATTGAAAGCTTGATTAATAATATAAAGTAGGTCTATGGTACAATGTTACACATCATTTAAATAATTAATTATAATGTTGACCCTGTCATGAAGTCACATTTAATTAAATTTATTAGACGTTATAATAATTATATATTCCATACCATGCTCTCTATTATTATTTTATTTTATTCAATTGTGTGTGCATTCTTTCGCAATTCATTTTTGAAAAAGACGCGAGAAAAATTCAATAATTAAATAGTTCTACTATAATCATGAATTTTACATTCACTTCAGCTGCATGCAATAATATGGGGAAAATCTAATTTGAAGTATTTTTGCTGATTCCAGCAAAAGAATGCAAACGCAAAATTATTGCGCCACCAGCAGTCACGTATTATAACATTAATTCATAATTTTTTTGGGAAAAAACACCTTGAAACATCTTTATCTGGTTTTTTTTGATTTAAGTAAATTAAATTTCATCACGGTATATTAATAAACAAAACAAGCAGAAATATTATGAATTTCCACATTAACAAAACATTGTCCAGGAATTCAATATCTTTATATATGAAATTGTGGTTTTAACACAACAATTATCTACAAATTTTTTACAGAACTTACAATGACATCATCACTTCTTCCTAGTGTATAATACATAATAGTTTCAGTTACACACGTACACACCATTTACTTAATTTGCATTTGGATGATGATCAATGAAGAATTAATAAAACGGTATACTGACTAAGTGATGGTCTGATCAAAAGGATTTCTTCTGCATTTTGAAAGTTTTTGGTTCCGATCGATTTAATCATTTCGATTGATTTCATTATTATAGCATGATCTGTATCAAGACCATATTAATTGTTGTTTCAATTTGGCAACTCCAGTCAATGAACAAACTTCCGTTTGACTCACAAATAACAGAAGAATAATTATTATTATTGTTGGCAAGTCGACCAACCGCAATTTGTTCTCTCAATAATAGGAAATAATGTCATATCCCTTTCTGTTTTTTTTTTGCTCGTTACACGAGATAAATTTTGTTTGGTATAGTTTATTTGCAAAACTTTTTCTTCTGCATTAAAAAAAAATAAACTTGCTATACTGTCCATTACAACTATTAATTTTTCTAAATCTAAAAGATAATTCTACTAACTAATAAATAAATAAATAAAACAAATCTTACAGGCATATTTCCATGATGTTTTTCCTCGAGCAAATAAAAAAAATTAAATCCAAAATTATTGTTCCCAAGTACAAAATAAAACCTTATTATATTAACAAATTTAAAATGTCACACTGATGCAACTAGCACTGCACATGAAAAGGGTCGGATCCCTGTTATTAACTAACATCACTTGAACAATCAAAACAATAAGCATTTAATGATACGAATCAAAAACCCCACGTCCGTGCATAAGTACGATGATCGTCGTCGTCACTCATTCAACTCAACACAACGCAGCACACTGAGGACCATGATACGTTTACTTCGCGTTGCTGCTGATTCATATTCAGAAGAAACCGCGACGGGAAGGGATACATTTAATATAATATCATTCCATTTCCTAGTTATTTCTTTTATTATAACCTCTGCTACCTTTTTTCCAAACTCAAATTGGTCAATAGTGAGAGAGGTACAGTTTTTCTTCCAATTGAATGAATGGTATTTTAAGTATGTAAAATCTCTAATAGAATATACTACACAAGCAACATTTTTGCTTTAATGAATTATTACGTCAAAAAAATTGTATAACCACATTTATTCCAGGTGAACGAATGGTTGAGCAAGAAATTTGATTGGAATGCAAGATTATGAGGATGGTCGTGCCATGAAGGCTGTTCCGTATGGTTTTTGTCGATGGTATCCTAAAAACACACGACGAATATTTTCACATAAACGGAACCACCAAATCGTGTAATCACTGAAATTTCTTGTATTACTATTAAAGTTTTTTCCACTATAAAATAACACGATTTTCAGTTAAGATATTCCTTATCTATATTTATCCGAAGTGAAAATATTTTTTATCTAACCAATAATTTAATACAGATAAAAAGCGGAAAGGATCACCTAATGCAGTTTACTTAATTGAATTATTGTATCAGACAAATAACTAAAAGTTACACCGGTCAACACGATTTTTGGGTCTGGCTTCTGCATGTGAAATTCTGGTTTCTCGGACGCTAAAACTAAAGGAAAAAATTATTTTTTGGATCAAAGTTTGCTTTTGTAGAAACTAGAGCAATTTTTCGAATTTTTGAAAAACTCACTGATTTTTTTATTTTTTTTTAAATTGCGATTAGAAAAGTTTTTACTGAACATCAAAGTCTTTTTAATTCAATATTTGTGGTAAATAATAACATATAAATATAAAATAACTAAAAATTAGGTTTAAAAATGAATATTTTTCGTATTTCTCTTATGTTTGTAAGGGCTGTCTCGTATTAAACTCCAAATGTAATCCTCCATCATACTCTCGTTGTACTGCCCTTGGTGACGTCGTTCAAAGTCCATTACATCCTGGTGAAAACGTTCTCCTTGTTCCTCTGAGTAGGCACCCATATTATCTTTAAATTCGTCCAGGTGAGAATGTGGCATATGAAGTTTATGGGACATTCTGCAACCCATAAGTTTAAAACTTTTAAGCATAGTTTCAATCAATTCTTTATAATTGTCAGCTCTGTTGTTTCTAAGAAAACCATCGACTACTGCTTTAAGACTCTCTCAGGATCGTTTTTCACGAACATTGAGAAATTCTGTGAAGTCATCACTCTTCATTAGTTGTTTTATTTGTGATCCAACGAAAATACCCGCTTTGACTTTAGCGTCAGATAATTTGGGAAAAAAATTCCTTTAAATATTCGAAAGCTTCAGAATTTGGATCCAGAGCTTTTACAAATTGTTTCATTAGGCCAAATTTTATATGTAACGGCGGCATCAATACATTCTTAGGCTCTACAACTGGTTCCGACTTTACATTATGTTTTCCGATCTGAAATGCGACTCGATTAGGCCATATACGCCGTTGGTAACGTACTGAATCTGCTCTGCTGTCCCACAGGCAAAGGTGACAAGGATATTTAGTATGACCGCCTTGCATTCCCATCAAAAAACCAACCATCTTAAAATCGCCTATTACTGGCCAATTGTATTCTGTATATTTTAACTTTTCAAGTATCATCTTCACACTATCATAACTTTCCTTGAGCAATGAGGAATGTGCTAGGGGAAGACTCGGCAATCGGTTTCCGTTATGAAGAAGAACCGCTTTTAAGCTTTTTGGAGAGCTATCGATGAAAAGCCGCCAATCAGATGGTACGAATGGTATTCCGATTTCTTCGAACAAATCAGTCACGTTATTACTTACTATTACTTACTATTAAACGTGGAATTAATAACAAAACATGGTGTCAGGTACTTGGAAAGCAAGTTAAAGACTGTTGAAAAATAAAGAAAAGTGAAAAAAACCGGAAAATTGAATAACGGTAATTATTGAACACGTGGTTCAGCAAAATAAAAAATTGAAAAAATGGATTTCAAACCACCTGCCCCACTTGAATTGAAAGGATCGGTTGATAACTGGAATGTTTGGAAGCAACAATTCGACTTCTATTTAAAAGCAACTAAAATGGATAAAGATTGCAATTCTCAGGACAGCAATAGGTATGGAAGGTCTTGTAATTTATAATACATTAACTGAAAACGAGAGATCAACACTATCAAAAATCTTGGAAAATTTAGATAATCATTTTATACCCAAGATCAATCCTACAATGGAAACTTTTAAATTCAATAATATAATTCAAAAAGAGGATCAAACCATAGAAAATTATGTCACAGAACTGAGACAGCAAGCACAGCTATGTGAATTTAAATGTACAAAGTGCAATACTAGCTTTGAAGATAGAACGATTAAAGAACGTTTAATCATAGGTATAAACGACAAACAGGTTCAGCAACGACTCATCAGAGAACAAAAATTAACCTTGGAAAAAATTAAAGATTATTGTCAATCGGTAGAATTGTCAAAAGAGCATGTTAAACTTCTAAATCCAGAGCATGTAGATGCAGTAAAGTTTAAATATAAAAATTATAATGAAAGCAAGTGTAAAAGATGTTTAACAAGTCATCAACGAAACAAGTGCCCTGCGTACAATAAAGTTTGCAGCAGATGTCACAAGCGTAATCATTTTGCTAAGGCTTGTATCACATCATTAAGAAAATTAAATCAAGAAAATGAGTGTGAACAAGAAAAGAAGACTCAAAAGAAAGTCACAAAAGTTGAAGAGGTTAATCGAGAAGAAGATGAAGCAGAAGACAACATGGAGAAGTAATGGGTTAGTATGAGAAACTCCAAGTGGAAGGAAAATGGGTTCAATTTAAGCTTGATAGTGGTGCAGAGTCCAGCATCTTGCCGTTATCCACATATGAACAGTTGGGTTCTCCCAGTACATTAGTATCGACTCCAGTAACATTGTTAACCTTTGGAAATTTCAAACTGCAACCTAAGGGTCAGGCAAGGTTATTATGTAAATTTAAAAAATTTGAATGTAATACTAATTTTATAATAGTAGATCTTAATTGTCAACCTTTACTAGGATTAAGTGATTGTCTTAAATTTAATTTATTTAAGAGAATTCATGATATAGAAAAGCTTACTAATCTTTCAAAAAATGATTTATTAGTTAAGTACGAGTCAGTTTTTCTAGGATCAGGAAAAATGCCAGGTTTATGTACTATAACATTAAATGATAATTTTATTCCTGTTGTTCAATATCAAAGAAAGGTTCCATTAGCACTTTATGATAAACTGAAAGAAACATTAGACAATTTAATCAGTAATCAAGTTATTAAAGAGGTAGATTATCCTACAGACTGGGTAAATAGTTTAATCGTAATTGAAAAACCAAATAAGTCATTACGATTATGCATTGATCCCAAACCTTTAAATAAATTTATTAAAAGAGAATATTTTCCTATACCTACTTCTAAAGAAATAATTACTAAATTAGTAGGAAAATCTATTTTTTCAGTAATAGACATGAAAGATGGATTTTGGCAAATTCAGTTAGATGAAAAGAGTTCTGATATGTGTACATTTAATACTCCATTCGGCAGGTACAAATTTTTACGCATGCCCCGAAATTTTTCAAAGAAAGAATTTTCAAATTTTTGGCAACATACCAGGTGTACAGATATACTTTGACGACTTGATCATATCTGGTAAAGATGAATTTGAGCATGATAAAGCTCTACAAACCGTTTTTGAACGTGCTATTAAAAGTAATGTCAAGTTCAACAAAGATAAATTTCAATACAAATTAACTGAGGTTCAATTTATGGGACAAATTATTACCAAATCAGGTGTATATCCCAGTCCTAAAAATATAGATGCGATCATTCGCATGGAACAACCTAAAAATAAAAGTGATGTTTTGCGATTATTAGGATTACTGAAATTCTTCTCTCAGTACATTCCCAATTTCTAAGTCTAAGTTAACTAGCAATTTAAGGAATTTAACAAGAAATGAGGTTCAGTTTGAATGGACAGAAGCTCATTCCAACGAGTTAGAAAAATTAAAACATATTTTAGTAAATAAACCTGTTCTTAATATTTTTGATGAAAATAAACAAACAATCATACAATCTGATGCATCTTCCGAAGGCTTAGGCGCTAGTCTAATCCAAGAAGGACATCCAATATCCTTCGCATCAAGATCCCTAACAAATACAGAAATAAAATATGCACAGATAGAAAAAGAATTATTAGGTATTGTGTTTGCATGTGAAAAATTTCATTATTTTATATATGGTAGGCAAGTTTTAATACAAACAGATCACAAACCTTTAATAAGTATTTTTAATAAAGATCTAAATAAAGTCAGTGCACGTCTTCAAAGAATGCTACTCAAATTGCTAAAATATAATATCAAACTTGAATATGTTCCAGGCAAAAACTTAGTTGTTGCAGATACTTTGTCTAGAGCATACATCAATACATATACTCCTGAAGACGAAGAAATGCAATATGTGATTCATGCACTTATAAATAACATTAGTATTTCTCCTGAAAAGAAAATATTATTTCAAAAAGCAACACAGAATGATCCTATATTGAAAGATATTTTTGGTTATATTCAGAATGAATGGCCTAAGATAAAAGATTTGTCTGAACATGAAAGCGCATACTTTAAAATTAAAGATGATCTACATATCTCAGATGGCTTAATATTTTTTGGCTATAAGTTAGTAGTACCTTCATCTCTGAGGAGTAAAATGTTAATGCTTGTTCATCAATCACATTTAGGTATACAAAAAACAAAACTGCGCGCTAGGCAAATTTTCTATTGGCCTAAAATATCCTTAGATATTGAAAACTTTGTAAAAAAACTGCTATCAGTGTCAAAAATTTCAAAACTCTAATCCTAAACAACCGTTAATTAATCACCCTATTCCTAATAGACCGTGGCAGAATTTAAGTATAGATTTTTGTGAATTTGAGGGTAATAATTACATTGTTCTAGTAGATGCATACTCTAACTGGATTGAGGTTAAACCTACAAAAACCAAATCCATTGATGACGTGATAATATTTCTCAGTGATACCTTCACAAGATTCAGTATTCCTGATATAGTATTTTCTGACAATAACCCGTTTAACAGTCATCAATACAAAACCTTTGTAGATAGTTTTAATTTTAGCATAAGATATTCAAGTCCCCACTTTCATCGATCCAATGGACTTGCAGAAAAAGCTGTTAATATAGTAAAAAATATTCTTAAAAAATCTAATAATATTAAAGATTTATCATTTTTAATTATGGAATATAATAACACTCCACTACCAATGCTAGGTTATTTCCCATCACAATTACTATTAAATAGAGTCATGAAAACAAAAATACCAATATCAGATGAAATTTTAAAACCAAATTTTATTGATCATGATTCCATACAAAAACAATTACAATTTAAACAAGACAAACAAAAGATCTATTTTGACAGAAATTCAAAAACTCTTATAAAACTAAACAAAGGGGAAAACATAATGATACAGATGGGAAATTATTGGAAAAAAGGGAAGGTGAAAGATATAGTTAATGAAAGATCTTACATCGTGCAGGATGAATTTGGTAAAACCTATCATAGAAACCGAAAATTCCTAAATAAGACAAGTATGAATTCACTACCATCGGTGTTGGTTAGTGGTGCACTGGATTCTGTTGAACTTTGTGAAGATCGAACTGCGAGGTTATCTAATTCCGAACGTGATGGAATAGGAAAATTTTCATCATGAGGTATCGGAGATGCCGTTGAAGGAAGATCAGGATAATAAATCTTTTCAGCATTTTCACCAGATCGACGCTTACTTGGATTAACGATACAAAAATAACAGTCTTGCACATGATCACTAGGTTCCCTCCAAAGTCGTGGCACCGCAAACTTCATGTGTCGTTTTTCTCCTCGATACCAGGCTAGATATAACAAGATAACAACTAGTGTAATTCAAATTTGCTCGACGTTTGTAAAACTTTTATATTTCAGTTTTTTACCTTCCAATGTATTTTTGCAATTAACGCAGGCAAAGTGAGGTATCCAATTTTTATCTTGATTCCGGATTTTCAGGTTATAATAGGCTTCGTAAGCTTCGAAAAGTTTCAAATTTGTTGCCAAAGCAAATTTCGTACTCCTTACTTTAATAAATTCACCACAAATAATACAGAATGAATCAACATCCTGTTTACACTGTCTTGATGCCATTTTCTAATTTAGTAATAAACAAAGGCGGTTATTACAGCTGTGATAGACAAGTAAACACTCACTAATGGGCCCTTGACAAATAATATTCAATTTACTATCGGGTTATTAAAAGTGCTGCCATCTGTTGCTCATAAAATCAATTAGAATCTTTAAAACTTAATTATCGGCATAAATTAGACAAAAGCAAACTTTAAAAGCTAAATTTGGAAATTTAAGTGTTTTTCGGTGTCTAGAATCAGAATTTAAGCATTAGAACAGAAACCCAAAAAAAAATTTTTTTTGTTGACTTGTGATTTATTAATACAAATTCAACTAAGAAAATCTCATTCGTCCATCTATGGATTCAGAGATTACAGTAACCAAATTAAATATAAATAGTTCTTGTCAAAATGATCGAATCTATTGCGGTTTTTGAATTTTGTTTTAACTCTGTCGTCGTCGTCAATGCAAAATACCGCCGTAGGCGGCTGGCTTTTTAACTCTGAATTTTCCACAATTATTTCAACCCCTTAATACAGTTCTGCATTCCTTCCAGAATAATCGACGCGGACTCGTATGTTTTACATTTCTTAGAATATCGACAGACCGAATTTCGAAACCATTTAAACGATGGGGCTCATATGTGTAAGGTAGAAGTAGCCGCAAACCGTTTGTCACTTATTCACTTCAAGGCGTAATGTGTTATTTCAACCCTTAATACAGCTCCGCATCTCCTCCAATTACACTGATTAACAAACTGAAACTGTTTTTTCTGGTTCCTAATTACAAATAGGTGACCTTGAATCATCATTTACGGGACATGATTAATGTGTCTATAGTTATCACTCAAAACACAAGAAATTTTCTTTGTTAAGCAGTGATAATGCAACTTGATAAAACTTCACTCGCTCCACAAAACAGTACTAACACTGAACAGGTTCATACATAAGTGATCTCACTTATGGAAAGTTGAAATAATATTTACAAATATTTATCAGAGTGACATACCTGTTGATGACATGTTAATAGTTTTCTAATATATGCGGAATGCAATTACCTCATTTCCAAAACTTCTTATCGCTAATACGTAATTACCTAATGTAATTCAAATGCATATATTTCAAAACCTGGAGTGATAGAAAAAATCTGAAAGCAGATTTGAATTCAGAATGAAAAGTTACATAAGGACTACCTAGTTTTGTTTAAGAACCAAAAATTCTGTTAAACAGTGTTATTCCACGTACGCTCAAGTGTTTTACGTTTTTTAAAAAAATCGAAAGACTGAATCATCAAAAACTCAAACGTGTAAGGTAGAAGAACCTTCTTTTCTACTTCAAAGTGCAATGTGTTATTCCAACCCCTTAATACAACTCTGCATCTCTTCCAGAATATTCGATGCAGGTTCATGAGTTTTACGTTCCTTAAAATAACAACGGACTGAATCTTTAAAGACATTTAGAGGTGATGGAGCTCGTAATCATAAGGTACAAGTAAGCGCGAACCGTTTGTTTTCCACTCCCAAAGGTAATGTGTTATTACTAGGGTTGGGCAATTATCAACTTCAATAATCCATTAACTGATTACTCAAAATGACAAAATAGTCGACTAATTGTTAAATCACTATCTAATTTATTATGCAGATAATTGACCATCAAATAATCAGCTATTAAGAGCTTCGTGAGCCCAAACAGGAATCGCTAACGTGCCATCAAAAAGAAACTCAATCTGCATAACCTATGATGTCCGCGATCTGAAAAGGAACGAAAAACCCGATAAATCTTCAACCCTTTGGGGCCCAATTTTTTTCTTTGCCCTTCAGTAACTATTTTGAGCAAGTTCTATTTATTGGTGACCATACAGTGTCCCTGCTCACTTAATCAGACTCACTTGCAAGTTTTTGGTTTTTTGAGTTGCGTTGTTAGGTAATGACATTAAAAGATGGTTTTGACCTTTCTACACATATACAGCGTGTCTAAAATTCAAGGCTCACCATTGGGATCTCGTAAAGAGTAAGAGATACGAAGTCGGTTAATGCCCGGTTTCTGAAAGGTGGTGTTATATGTCATATAGTTATCGGATGCATAACTTTATGGAACCGATAAACTTCTTAAGTGTTGCTCAAAATATTGTACTCTACTTTATAACTATCGGTTTCTTAAGTAGTTACGAGAGAAACCGATAGGTGGCTACTGCACTTGCAACACTAGAAAAACAAAAAATACTTTAAGAAACTGAAATAATTTGAAACTGTTACACATTTTTCAATAATACTGTCGTTCTATACCGGCACTTTCATCTTAAACATACCCTGCTGTTAGCGATAGGTAATTGAAAAAAAGCCGCGCGAAACCTCAACCGATGTAGAATGCGCCGGTGCTACATGACTTATCGCACCGACTTGCTCCGATAACTTATGAAGCCGATATCGGTCTCATAAATACAACATAGCGTTTGAGAAACACCTTTTGGTGATTTATGGAATGCATAACTTTATCGGTTAGATAAATTGCTTTCAGAAACCGGGCATAAATGAGATAAAAGTTGGCGATAGGAAGGGCCAGTTTACTGGTGTTCTTGTTTTCTTTTAAAAATGCATAGTCCACTAGATAGCAGCAAAAAATCTAAGTGTCAATTTCTTTAAATTAAATTATCTCTTAAAGGAATGAAAATACAAGAAATGTGCAAAGGAAGAAGTTTTAGATACAATCGGGTTGTATCGAATCACAAAGACTGTGCGGTAGTCACTTGTTTTGTTTTTGAGATATCGTACAAACTTGATTTTTTTAATGGAACCCATGTTTGATTTTCATTTCACTAGAAAGATTATTTTACGCAGTTTTCGGTGATATAAGGGTTGATATACTTATTTTCAAATTTAAACGAAATACAGTCAAGTCCGCTTATAACGAATTCCAAGAGACCGTCAAAAACGGTTCGTTGTAAGTGACAAGTTACAAAAAAAAGCTACCGTCTGATTTACTCTTTTATTTTATTTTTTACATTTTACATTTCACGACATATTTCACTGTGTTTTCACCTCTTTGTATGTAAACGTTTTACAATTTCATATTTCTCTTTTAATGTAAAACAGTTTCGCTTTTTGTTTAAAATACCATCATCCATTTTTTTCTAATTACCAGCGCAAGTAAGCGTACCGAACGATTGGCGACACGATACTGACTGTTGAATGCTGTTTGCATCTACAATGTGTTAGTACATTTTTACTTTACTTTCGGGGAAGTCCCGCATTTTATACTTAAAAGTTCGCTATAACCGGAAATATTTAAAATTTTATATACAATAAACGGTTCGTTTCATCCGAAAGATCGTTATATGAAGAAAAACTTAACACGATTCTTATGGAACTTTGGTTGGTACCTTTCAAATTGGTTCGTTACAACCAAGACTTCGCTTTAACCGGGTTTGTTATAAGTGAACATCACTGTACTATTAAAGAAAAACCTACTTATCTAGGTTTTCGAATATTAGGCCCTTCGACTCGACAACTTTTATCCCATTTAACCGACTACGCATCTCTTACCCTTTACGAGATCCCAATGGTGAGCCTCGAATTTTGAACACACTGCATACATAAACATATTAAATTAATTAATATTTTGTCAAACCGCCACCGTTGGTTTTTATTAGCGCATTCACTCTTCTGGGCATGCTATTTATGCAGCTTCTTGCCATTTATTTTATTTATTATTATTATATTTATCATTGTGGTTCCAATGATGGACTATTTTCTTTCTATCAACTTCTTTGGCCAATTCTTGTTTCAGGAACTCCCAGACATTCTCAATTGGATTCATGTCTAGTGAGTTCCCAGGCCATGGTAATAGGGGTATTTTCTGCTCTTCCAAAAATGTTTTAATTGCTTTGGCAGTATGACAAGGTGCCCCATCTTGCATGAACTCCTTACGACCACTGCCAAACCGTTCGTCCATCTGCAGAATCAATTTTGTCTGCAGAACCTTTTTATATTGATCCAACCGCATGGTTCCCTCCACGATATGTATCCTTCCCACTCATGACAGACCATATCATCACAGATGTGAGATGCTTCACTGTCTTGACTACACAGTCCATATCGTACTTTTCCCTCTGGACGTCTCCGAACAAACTGGCGTCCTGACGCCATTTTGAAATTTGAAACAAAAACTTTTTGCTTAAAATATTGCTGATAAATAAATAAATAAAATCGACGTGTTCGATGAGCATTCTTCCGAAAAATTAAAACTAACGTCATAAATAAATTTGTGCCTTACTTTTTTTACATACTGTATATCTCTTATTTTTTTAATGTAAAATACGATTTTAAAGAAAAACAAAATTTTTGAAAAATTTTCAAAAATCGGCGGCCATTTTGACATGTTCCCGAAGAGATATTAAAAAACGAAAACACCACATGGTTTATAGTTTTTGGTGTAGAATCCAAATCCCAAGTCAAAATTTCAAAATTAACATGTAAATAGCCACTTTCTGAAATTTGAATGTGAACTCTACATTATCGACTGAATTATCTATCAAACTAAGTAAATTTGATTATACAATCGTCAAGGCACCTATCTAGCGATATATTAATACTTTCAAGGCTCGAAAACATCTTTTAATACAACCAAGAATTCCAAAAAACAGAAATCTTTGGGGCAAGTCTAAGAACGTGAACAGGGACTGTAGACCGTGTCCTCATTGCACTAAATCACAATTTTACCTAAAAAGCAGAAAACATGGTGGGACATATACGAGTATAACCCAACAGGTACTTTGTCCGTGATGTTATATGTCCCACTGGCTACAAAAAAATTCTGTTATCTCAAAAACATTTATTATTTTCAACAATCAAGTACAAAAATATTATTACTTAAGATGTGTGATACCACGTAAAGCAGTGCTTGCACAGCCCCAAATCATAAATCTGTTAAACAGTTGTAGTTCTCCGTTATTTTCCCATTTGTGAACAGCGAGGACAACACCGTCTCTTTGGAATTTCAACTGGTAAGTGTTTCCCAACATTTTTCATTAACTTGATCTTTTTTGATGGTCTACCCATACTTCTACA